>JAMZAV010005955.1:0-37703 GCA_024449915.1 Sweltsa coloradensis | reverse complement strand
CCCCACCTTTTTAACCCCCCACAAGAACAACATCATAGGAATATAAGAACGGGCCCCTTGGCTTACGCCCCCATATTTTTCCCGGCCCGGCCCATCAAGTTTAACCCCGTTTAAAAAACTCGTTTCCGTCTTACCCCCTTTTGCCCATAAACTCTTCGTTTTATTTTCCCCCCCCGAACCCCAGCCTTTTTACAAGAAAAACCAGTAGGAATATGAACAGTCTGCTACGCGCATCTATCGCGCGCTCAAGTACTCTTGATTTTCCTTCCGGATCCTTCACCTCTAAGCTCTCTCCGAACCCCAGCCTGTTACAAAACAACATCAGAGAATTTTAAAGAAAAAGGTCTTTACGCGCATCTATCCGCGCATAAATACTCTTTGACTTGTTTTCCGGCCTTCACCTTAAAGTTTCCTCCAAAACCCCACCCTGTTACAAGAAAACATCATGGGAATATAAAAACAGGTCTGCTACGCGCATCACGCCGCATCAATACCGTTGACTTCGTTTTGGATCCTTCACCTCAAAAAACCTCTCCGAACCCCCCGCCTGTTCAAAGAAAAAACCTCAGTATGAATATAAAACACTGCTACGCGCATCAAATGCGCCATCAAGTACTCGTTGCCCTTCTTTTTCCGGGCCCTTCACCTCAAACTCTCTCCGAACCCCAGCCTGTTAAAAGAACAACATTAGGAATATAAGAAAGGTCTGCTACGGCATCTATCGCGCGCATCAAGTATCGTTGACTTCGTCTTCCGGACCTTCCCCATCAAAAACTCCCCTTCCCCAACCCCCCACCTTTTAAAAAACAACATCATTAAAAATATGAGAAGAGCGAATATACCAGCACTCTACAACGCAGACTAATTTGTCATTTTAGGGACCCGTGATTTTTTTTTTAAACTCTTTTTGATGCAAAATTAAAATATTCGTATTTGGGAAGGGTATACTCTTTAAAAAAAGTCAAACAATAGGCACACATTTCTTCTAATGCCCAATTCGTCTTTGTTGAAAGTACTTTTTAAAAAAGCTTCCTCTGTACCTAAACCCCTTTTTTCAAAGGAACAGAGGAGGTTATTGATGTTTAAAAAATTTAAAAAATTAATCCCAATAATTTGAAAAACTCTCAAGTCAATTCACCACTTTTGTACAAAACAAAAACTAAATTTTCCTTACTTTTTTACTACAAATACTTAAACTTCTTAATGCTCAAAAATACTTTGTTTTGTATTCTGCAAGTATGGCAAGTTTTTACAAAATCCAAGTCAATAAAACCGAAAGTTGATTTTTTTTTTCTCCCAAAAACCTTTTCCTTTGACGATCAGCCCCCCCCCCCCCCCCCCCCCCCCCCATCTCATCTGGAATTGCTCCCGGCGTGCTCCTCCACTGTGAAAAAAATCAAAGAACGCCAGATTTCTAATTACTAGCCATTCATTTATATTTAGCCGTCTTTATTTTCAAGGTCTGAACCATGAGCATTGTTGAAACGTACTTTTTTTTAGTGACTGCGTCCCCGTCCCCTCATGCGAATCTTTGGACACACTTCCTTTTTGGGCATGGTCGCCGGCTGGCGGGCCCTCTGTAAAAATAGACAAAGCAATTTTATATTAATCCTGATACAATTGTTTATTTTATTTTTTTTAAAATTCACAAAAAAAGAGCATTTTTTTTCTTGGAAAACAAATTAATTCCCTTAAAAAACCCCCCGAAAACCCCAAAAAAAAAATCAAACAAATTTAAAAAGGGCTTCCCATGGGGCAAAGAATATAATACAAAACAAAATACATTATAGAAAAATTATGACGAGTAAATGTTGTTCAATGCCAATAGCATTGGAAGGAAACTAAATAATATAATAAGTTAAAATAATACAATAGCTATCTATAGCTTGAGTTTAATCTATTATCTATCTATTTTCATTTTTATAAATAGTGCAAAAATATGAATCATCTATTCAAGAAATTTTTAGGACTTTTTTATTAATACAGTAATAAAAATTAAACAGTAATAACTAAAAAGAATTTAAATCCCCGGGGCAGCGTGAAGTTTTTTTAACTTTTTAAATGAATCGTATCCATTAAATGACGCTATCAGATTATTTTTTGTTTTTCATGGTTAAAAAACCGTGTGGTCAATACTTTTAAAAATAAAACAGCATCATTACATTTCCCAACGACTGATCCGAGTTTTTAACTGAGTGGGTAGATAAGGTATGTTTACTTAACTTTTTTTTATAATTTAAAAATGCAAAAATGATACGGAAAATAGTTTGAAAAAAAAAAAAACCCAAAGTTAAATGCGAAAATTTCCAAACCCATTAGTTCAATAAATAACGTGGGACTAAACAAAAAAACATTCCGGAAAACAAGTTACTTTTTGTGTTAAACGTTTTTGGGAAAAAATTTTAAAAAAATTCCAAAAAATTAAGTATAAACTAAATTAGAAAAAAAAAAAAAATTAATTTTTGTTTTCAAAAAAAAAATTTTTAAAAAAAGATTAGATGAAAGATTAAAAATTTTCAACGAGGCGTGATGCAACTGAAACCCACACCCAGATGTTTTTTACTTGAAGACTATCACTCGAAAAAGTCACAATTCCAATGGAATGAACTGGGGTTTGGTCTATTTTGTTGCCAATGAGAATGATCAAATCAACCAAAGGAAAAATTTTTAAAAAAAAAATTATTAAAAAAATAGAACTTTTTTGAAGCTTCCGAGAGTACCGATACAAAAATTTTCAACACTAATTGTTTTTTTGTGATTTTTTGTCATCAAATAAGAAAAAATATTTTGTTGATGTCATCATCGTCTCACGCACTATTACCACATACAAAAAAAGAAATATAAACGAGGATTTGAGCTGTATCACTCATTCACATTGATCTCACCAGCATCACAAAATCATTCTGTCCCGGGAAAAAAAGAAATATATTTTTAAAATTTTATTCTTTAATTTAAAAATTTAAGAATAAATCTTTTTTTATAGATTTGATTTGTTTTAATAAAGTTTTTAAAAAGTGTGTTATAATTTTATTTTTTCTGTACTAATTATAAGGGAAATCGTTGATGGGGTAATTGATTCGAAGCGAACAATGCCTCCAGGGTACATATGTGCGCAAAAACCCTCGTACAGTGTAAATAGATTTCAGGGTTTTATAAGTTTCACTTTCAACTATTATATTACACGGTGAGGTAACTACTGGCACAAAAGCGGGGGGACCGGTAATAAAATTGAACGCGAGGGGAGAAACACAGAAGTTGGGTCGGAGCTTTAAATTTTTTTAGAAAATATTTAAAAAACCCTTTTCATTGAAAACAGTAAGATTTAAATACAAAATCAATACTGAAAAAATAATTATGTAAGGACAACACAAAATTAATTAGAAAGTTAAGAAAGTTATTACTTGATAATATGAAAAAAAATAAAAATAAAAATCCTTGTTGATCTATTTTATATTAAATTATATATGTGATTTTTCACACAAGTGTCGTACATTTTGCATATAGTTTTTCCATTTTTTTTTTTATTTAAATAAAGATAATTGGCTATATTATTAGTTTGATAGGAATTCTTCGATTGTTTAGAGAAAGCAAATGAACTATTGTTAAAACATGCTAACAGTTTAGTTCAACAAGAAATACTATTGATATGTTTTCGTATCAAAGCTTCGAGTACTTTTATGTCTTATTTATTATTTAAATTATATGTTTCGACCTTTTTTATTATGCACAATCAAAATATGAACTATCTTTTTCATGATATAATTAAGATTCTATTAATTATTTTGTTCGATGCCGCTTCATTCTTATTTTTAGTTAATTGTAGATAGTAAACATATTATGAAATATAATTTTAATAATGATATACTTGCTTATGGAAACATATCCTTGAAGTACGTACGTGATAATATATTATAAATCTTTTATAACAGATAAATAACTTACGACAGTAATATAAAAGTGTTTCTTGAGGAGAAAAGTACAATTTTCAACTGTGAAGCATATTAAACGGATCATATTATTATAGAAACACACATTTTTAAAATAACATTCAATCTCATCTAACAAGTCGTGAAAACTACTCAATAAGCAAATTTGTCCAAGGTGTCAAGTTGTTTGTCCTGGAAGTCTATGCACTTACACTGACGCCTCTGTACGTGTTCTTCCGGCACGATCAGGAACGACTCAATGTTGTGGTCTTTGAGGTAGGAGTTCCTCTCTCCCCCGTTCCCAGGCTCGACATTGTAGTCCTCACCCAGGTAGGCTAGGGTGTCTTTCGTTATGTGCACACGCCTGCAACACGCACAAACACATAATAATAACATAATATCATTTAACACATTACCCTTAAACACGATTCATTTAAGCTTCTAGGTCTAGAGTGTTATGGTATTCAAAAGCAATTGAGGCGTTTATAACAAAAACAGCCAATTTCCAAAAAAAAACATTTTTCAGAAGATCAATTCAACTTTATACCATCCGTAATAATGAATAAAATCTAGTTTTTGGTTTTAACTGTGAATCTTGATGATAGTTTTTATTTCTGCTATGACATTTTGACATAGTATCTCCCACAAGGCAAAAAAAAGCTTTAGACTTTGGTTGTTTTTGTAAAGTATTTTGAAATAGTATGCATTTTTTTCAGATAGTTGGATGAGCGAAGCGAAGATTCCATTTCACTACACTGGAGAAAAAAATTCGGAATGTTTTGTTTTTTTTTTGTTTTTTTTGTATTTTTGTCTGTTTGTTAGCACGATTCCGGCTAAACCGATACTCCGATTGCGATGAAATTTTATGGAGGTCTTCGAAATCTCTGAACTTAGAACTGCCACGTTTTTGAGCACAATCGAAAAAAAAATTCTCATGAAAATCGCAATTTTACGATTTTTTTCGATTTTTTTAAAATTTCTTCGACTTACAACACCTACATGCTTTGTCCGATTGTAATGATTTTTTCACAGAACCTTAATTTTATGAATTGATATATTCGTGTAAAATTTGAGCGTTATCAAAAAAATATTTTTTACGAAAATCGCAAATTTTACGACTTTTTTCAATTTTTAAATTTCTCCAGCTTATAACACCTACATCCTTTATCAGATTGTAGTGTTTTTTTTACAGATCCTTAATTTTATGAATTAATATATTCATGTAAAATTTTGTGCACAATCGAATAATTATTTCTTATGAAAATTTCAATATTACGATTTTTTCCTTTTTAAAATTACAATTAATAATAAAAAAAAAATTAAGTTAATTTTTTATTAAATTAAATTAAATTTTTTATTAAATTAAATTTTAAAAATATCTTCAACTTAGTAATGATTTTTCACAGAACAACAGTAAATCCGCATAACACATGGCAGCTCAATGCACCAATTACGCTCATCCAACAACGCGGCGGGACTTAAGCGTTTTCCTAGTGTAACAGAAAGTTCTATGGGATATAAAGGATTCATCTATAGTTGTAACATAGAACATCTGGAAAGCTGTCACCAAAATGCACCGCTGGAAAAATGGACTGGTTGTTGATGTAAAAAACCTCTGTTGTTTTCAAGCCTAAACGTATGGCATAGGTTGTTTTGTCAAAACTGTTATTATAGTATTATTCTCAGTGAAAATACGAATTTTTCTATGGTATGGGTTAGAAATTGGTAACTCTGGATATTGTCTGTTTTTGTTATAAACGCCTAAATTTATAGTAAACGAATTCGAATAGTAATTAACATTTGCTTCACTTGTATTTTACTTGCTACTAGTACATACAAGTACATTCTGCGATGTGATTCTCAAGACACCGTTAATATTGTTCACGTCTGACGCAGGTTGGTGGTGGGTAACGAGAGTAAACGAGATGTTTCAACCTGCCTTCTGGTTCGCGGTCTGACTTGCGTCGAACGCTAGTCATGTAAACGGGGTCTGACCAGTATTTACATTTACAAATTACATTAAGCTTAAAAATGCATGAAACCAGTGTACCGTTACACAGTAAGTTGTAGGTGTGCCTGTGTCAGGATCAAAGAGAGTTAACAAAACAACGTACTAACACCTAACAACATCAGCGTCGGTATTGTAGACACAGAGGTAGCGAGTGAGCATCATTAAAAACCAGGTACGAAATAAAACTGTTTACCAAAAACTATGCACAGCACTAAAGTAACTAAAATAACCAACAAAATGAAATAAAACGTTTGTATTTAAAGGAAAGATCGACAGGAGCGATTTTTTACTTATTTTATATCAATGTAGAAAGATTGTTCATGAAAAAAAAGAGTATTAATTTTATTAACAAGTTTTAGATAAACGTTTTTATACACTCGCTGCGTTACGTCTAGTTGCGATTTAAAATTACAAATAAAAAAATTAAAATATCTCACCCTGGAATGCCTCCGCTCTCCATGTAGTTTGCCAGCGTGACGTCATTGGACCAGACGTCGAACTGCCACTTCCTGAGTCCCAGCACCCCGCAGTGCACCCTGCCGGTGTGGATACCCACTCGCATGTTCACGTTCACGTCCATCACGTCTCGCACCAGCCTGGGGCAAGAGAGGGTGACACCTGTCATTAACATCTGTGTAGAACACTAATACTACGACAACTAGCGTGACGTCATTGGACCAGACGTCAAACTGCCACTTCCTGAGTCCCAGCACCCCACAGTGCACCCTGCCGGTGTGGATACCCACTCGCATGTTCACGTTCACGTCCATCACGTCTCGCACCAGCCTGGGCAAGAGAGGGTGACACCTGTCATTAACATCTGTATAGAATACTAATACTACGACAACTAGCGTGACGTCATTGGACCAGACGTCGAACTGCCACTTCCTGAGTCCAGCACCCCACAGTGCACCCTGCCGGTGTGGATACCCACTCGCATATTCACGTTCACGTCATCACGTCACGAACCAGCCTGGGGCAAGAGAGGGTGACACCTGTCATTAACACCTGTGTAGAACACTAATACTACGACAACTAGCGTGACGTCATTGGACCAGACGTCAAACTGCCACTTCCTGAGTCCCAGCACCCCGCAGTGCACCCTGCCAGTGTGGATACCCACTCGCATATTCACGTTCACGTCCATCACGTCACGAACCAGCCTGGGGCAAGAGAGGGTGACACCTGTCATTAACACCTGTATAGAACACTCATACTACGACAACTAGCGTGACGTCATTGGACCAGACGTGAAACTGCCACTTCCTGAGTCCCAGCACCCCACAGTGCACCCTGCCAGTGTGGATACCCACTCGCATTCACGTTCACGTCCATCACGTCACGAACCAGCCTGGGGCAAGAGAGGGTGACACCTGTCATTAACACCTGTGTAGAACACTAATACTACGACAACTAGCGTGACGTCATTGGCCAGACGTCAAACTGCCACTTCCTGAGTCCCAGCACCCCGCAGTGCACCCTGCCAGTGTGGATACCCACTCGCATATTCACGTTCACGTCCATCACGTCACGAACCAGCCTGGGGCAAGAGAGGGTGACACCTGTCATTAACACCTGTGTAGAACACTAATACTACGACAACTAGCGTGACGTCATTGGACCAGACGTCAAACTGCCACTTCCTGAGTCCCAGCACCCCACAGTGCACCCTGCCAGTGTGGATACCCACTCGCATGTTCACGTTCACGTCCATCACGTCACGAACCAGCCTGGGGCAAGAGAGGGTGACACCTGTCATTAACATCTGTGTAGAACACTAATACTACGACAACTAGCGTGACGTCATTGGACCAGACGTCAAACTGCCACTTCCTGAGTCCCAGCACCCCGCAGTGCACCCTGCCAGTGTGGATACCCACTCGCATGTTCACGTTCACGTCCATCACGTCACGAACCAGCCTGGGGCAAGAGAGGGTGACACCTGTCATTAACACCTGTGTAGAACACTAATACTACGACAACTAGCATGACGTCAATTGGACCAGACGTCAAACTGCCACTTCCTGAGTCCCAGCACCCCGCAGTGCACCCTGCCGGTGTGGATACCCACTCGCATATTCACGTTCACGTCCATCACGTCACGAACCAGCCTGGGGCAAGAGAGGGTGACACCTGTCATTAACACCTGTGTAGAACACTAATACTACGACAACTAGCGTGACGTCATTGGACCAGACGTCAAACTGCCACTTCCTGAGTCCCAGCACCCCGCAGTGCACCTGCCAGTGTGGATACCCACTCGCATGTTCACGTTCACGTCCATCACGTCTGGCACCAGCGTGGGGCAAGGGGGGGTGACACCTGTCATTAACACCTGTGTAGAACACTAATACTACGACAACTAGCGTGACGTCATTGGACCAGACGTCAAACTGCCACTTCCTGAGTCCCAGCACCCCGCAGTGCACCCTGCCGGTGTGGATACCCACTCGCATGTTCACGTTCACGTCCATCACGTCACGAACCAGCCTGGGGCAAGAGAGGGTGACACCTGTCATTAACACCTGTGTAGAATACTAATACTACGACAAACTAGCGTGACGTCATTGGACCAGACGTCAAACTGCCACTTCCTGAGTCCCAGCACCCCGCAGTTTACCCTGCCAGTGTGGATACCCACTCGCATATTCACGTTCACGTCCATCACGTCACGAACCAGCCTGGGGCAAGAGAGGGTGACACCTGTCATTAACATCTGTATAGAATACTATGACAACTTTATAGGCTCTCGAATTACGACATGCGCGTTCTTGTCGCGGTGGTGTGTATTTGTGAGTCAACGTTTCATAGTCATGTACTTGAAATTAATTAATGAAATACTAGTTAAAACGAACTAATAAAAAAATGGTGCCTAATCTATTTAATCAAATAATGGAATATAAGAAGAAAAATAATAGCTATGAGAAAACAGAATAATATAAAAAATAATGTACAACCCGGCACCTTCGCCAAAATCGACTGTTGTATTTGGTCACTCTGCAGAAACGACACACACAGAAACTCTCTATCATGATTTAATGCAAACTTTTAAAATAATCTCTTCAAAAAATACAATAAGTTTGTTAGCTTCTAATTACCAAATGAACCTACAAATGAACAATTGAAACACATGAGACTTATAGCGAAAATAAATGAACGCGGACATGCAAAAGTCTGAATGCTTATGCCGAAAGTGTAAATCCCTGACGTGTAGAATCCTGAAAAATGTTTTATCGATTTTGTTTGTGATTTTTACTTTAGGTATTTAATATTTTAAAAGGTTTTGAGAAATAAGAGTCAACAGTTCTGACCCGGCACCTCCACCAAATATGGTGATAGTTGCCAGAAGTTCATGAGTATCACTTTGAAGTAATATCGTGTGCAAATTAAACAGATTCCAGCTTGAAAGAGCGCCAAGGTTGACTAAAAGCAATCAGATTGTCTTCCAAACATAGTTTTAGTTGCTCTGTTCGATCACGTATGTTATTGCAATAAGAAGCATTTTGTAAAGGGTAAATAACCTGTTATGAAAGTATGCGATAAATTCAAGCTCAAGATGAATATCAAAATGCGTTTCGTGAAATTTTAAATAAATGTTAAGCTGTTATTACGTGAGACTAAATATTTATTGACGCATTAAAGCAGTTAAAATGATACAATTTATTTATATATTTATCAACATATCTGACAATGCCGCAGTTTGACATATTAAAGCAATACAAACATAACAACACATGAAACATATAAGATTCAAATATTTTTTCACACAATAAGGATTTTTTTATTTTTTTTTACTGGACATTGCTATTCTGAACCTAAATAAGAAAACAACTCACGCTATGGCGTCTATCATGTCCAGTCCCATCTCCACACAACACTGCGCATGATCAGGCCTAGGCTCGGGCAGTCCACTCACACAGTAGTAGCAGTCTCCCAGCAGCTTGATGCGCAGGCAGTGATGCTCAGCGGCCAGATGGTCGAACCTGCGCAGAAGCACGTGCGCGGGTTAGCTCATGTGGGCCACCACATGGGTTAAGATTATAGTTTTTATTGGAAGCTATATCCATTTTGATATTGAACATAAATTAAACGAAGGAAATACAAATTACATAATACAAATATTAATTATATCATTAAAATACTTGTTTCGAAAAGTTTAATAGAAAATTTGATAATCACTACATAATTTATTATTTATTTTATTTTTGGAATTAAAATGAAACAGACGAATGGTTACACAGTAATGTTAAATATTGAAATATGAATGCTTCAATTCACAAGCATAAAATAACATAACTCGCTCACAAAACAACCATTCATTAATACAAAGCTTTGCTATAATTAATATACGTCTAAATTTTGTTTAAATAACTTTTCTAGCTTCAACTTTTATTTAATAACTTTACAAATATATTTATAATCACATAGTTGTCAAAATTGCTAAGCATTAAATAAGGGTATAAACTTTTCAAACATGGAAATGCAAAGGAGAATTTCCACTCCATTACCGAGTTCAGTTTTAAGATAATTGAGTAATTAAAACTTTAAGGCGGTGAGTTACGTACCTCACAAACAGCTCGTTTAGAAGGCGGTGTGTTACGTACCTCGCAAACAGCTCGTTTAGAAGGCGTACCAACTCCTCGGCTGTGCATTGGTCGGAGAGACTAGTGAAACCGCAGATGTCGGCGAACAAGATGCTGCAACACGTTAACACAGGTTATCAGGGAGGCGTGGACCGCAGGGGCGTTAGAAAAAAATATAATCACATACTGAGATGTGGCAGATTTATTTTACCATTCTCCCACACTTAACAATTCGACAGGAAACTTGGGGTGATAAAGTCATGTGGCTTAATTTCTATTATATATAAATAATTGCTTTCTATGCCAAGGGCAAAATGCGTTCTCTGTAGAGATAAGATTTAATTTGTAAAACCTGACTACTGAATTAAAAATGTATCTATCTAAATATTTTTTTTGTACTCATTTATACCAATGCATCTAGGAGTTGCATCTTGAACGTCTAAAAGGGAGATAATTTTAGTCAAAAAAATATGCCCCGGCACCTCCACCGAACGGCAGCTTTGGTTCGCGTCGATCAATATTAATGTGGAATTGCAACAGGTGCGGGTGTTAAACAACAAGGGGGGAAACATTATAATTATATTATCGACCTCGTTGATGATAATTTGACTTAAAAAAATAAAACTAAGTGAATTAAATTTAATTTAATTTAAATTATCAAGTTTACCTTAAACATTTTTCAATTGAGAGTGACTAATATATATTTGAAAACTGTTGAGTGTTACCTGACGTTCTCATGCTTCTGAATGTAGATTTTGTGGAACATGGAGTCCCTGGCTTCCCCGCGATGTCGGCCTTCATCTCCATGGCAACGTGGCGCGGCAGCATGATAGCAGCAGGGTCTCCTGGGAACAGTTGGTAACAGTGCCAGAGATACCCAAAATATCAATTTAGGGGAAAAAAAAAATTTTTGAATAAAAACATTATTGGGGATAAAATATAAACTTTGCTTATCTCTAGGTTATAGTAAAAAATATACATATTATATGATTATCAAAACGTGGCTACCGTGTAGTTTAGCTTTTCTTAGAATTATGCAATGAACGAACATGTGTCCTTGCTTACATATGCAATAACGGGTCTGAAACCCTCAAATGTAGGTGATTGTATTACCAGGGGAGAAAAACGCGTTTTGCTTGGTCGTATATACTAGTTACAAAGTTATTCTGTAAGAAAATGCTTCTATACATACTGACGGTGTAACAGGAGGGTTATGGTGGTGGAGGGATAGCAACTCAAGAGATCGCTGTTAATTTCATTATTTCCTAGTATACTCCTTGAATAGATAACCAAACAACAACATTCTTTCAAATTGGTTGAGTCGGGAACCACGTCTCTCGTCAAGTCTTTCGTGCTCCTTGCTGCGAAACTCTGCTGAATGACAGCTAAGCCCCCCTCTTTCAATTCCGCCAAATAGTGGTGTAAAAGCGTTATCTCCTCTGGAATTATGTTCATTCTACTTTTAAGGGTAAATATACCCGGTACTGTATAATAAGCAAAAGTAACTGTTACTTATTACACTCAAACTGAACTGAACTGAACGTATATCTAGTGAATGATGATGTGTGTTGCTTAACGTCTCATATTAAGCACTAAGACTATTCGAGGCGGTGAGCGGAAATAGATGACAAAAACCCATGTCTGATACTGTATTCTAACCCACGTTCTCGTAGAGCCATACGCTTCGGACCAACGCCCTAATCATGGGTGACTGCGGACGGCGAATTAGTTAAAAGAAGGAAGGAGGTGTTGATTTTAGATTCCCTTGCCCACATCAGACCCAACATGTCAGTACTCGATCTAACGGTTCCGTTGCATTATGCGCTGACCTATAGCAACCACTATAGACAGCCGCCATGCCTAAAGCTGCAGGGAGTTTGTTACACTCTTTCCTTAAAGGTCAAACGAGAATAAACCTGCAAGTTGAACTTTGAAGACCTGATAAAGATAGAGTTTGGATCTCTTGGTGAAGGGAGAAACCGTGTCCGTGGTTCTCGTGTGTGGAGAACAGATAAGAATAGTTGGTTCAAGTACCGCACGATGCACGTTGTGTACCTTATCTTTGTCTAGCCTAAATTGTTTTTTTGGAAATATCTTCTATTTTTGTATTGGAAGAATAAACTAAAAACAGAAAAACAATTCAAAACTCTATAAACACGAAATGATTGGAAAACATCTAATGAAAATGGTGTCCAAATTGAGTTATGTTGCTTCGCATCTTCTTAAAATAAAATGAAAAAGTAGAAAACTTTGTTTTTATTTAAGTTTGTAAAAGTTAATTGAAATATTCTTAAAGGAAATACCCTTTGATATTCCTTGATCAAGGTTTTGTGTTTTTTAAAGAAAGTTTATATTACTTATACGCAGAAAATGACGAGACAATTTGAGCAACCAAGCCAATTACAAGAAAGCATGATTCTCAGAAACGAAATAATTAATTAATCATTATGTGAGCTAGATCACATATTGAAACAGACATTACATTCTCGTAAATGTATTGAGTAATCCAAGCTCAAGCGTCCTGTTAATTAGTAAATTAGGTGCTTGTTGTTTTAGTGTAGGAATAATTAATGCTGTGCTACATTGAGCGATAACAGGATTATGATAATGACAGTTTATTGAAAACTCATGTTTTACCCTGTGTTAGGAGGATTGCCTCGATGAGATGCACATTTCAGGTCGGGGCCCTCATAGGCGACTAGCTAGGTATACGGAGGTTTAAGGAGGGGGAGTGTAAGACTGAACTTGTTCAAGGGCTGTTTGAGACGACTATGTCTAAGAAATCCTGGGACAAAGCTTTCATTCAAGATTTACAGTGGCGGGTATCAAGTCGGTTACCTCTACATGAAAGTCTTACGCGTTACGCATAAGTAACCTTATGTGTATGTTATGTTTTTTATTGTATTGTCCAAAATAAAAGTACTCTTACATTAAACCCAAACCATCTGCGTAATCAATTAATTTTTTTAAACACATAACATATCATTTTGTATTGTGTTGATTATAAATTTTGTATTGTGTTAATTATAATTTAATCCAGAAAGAAACAGAAGGATTTGTTTATAGCAGCGGTACTATTGGGGAAACTAAAACGGTAAGTTGTGAGATTGATTTCCGATTGATTGCGCCAAGATTGTTCTTTAATCATGGGGAGAATGCTTGTATACAATACCAAAAGAGCTATCGGGGCATTATCAATAGTAGGTATTATAAGGAAGAATACACTTCCACTATAAAACATAATATTATAATCCTGTTTATGAACAAAGAACAGGGATGAAAATTAGGCTTTATAGGCACGTTTCCATGTCTCATTTTATATTCTAGTTATTAAAAAAATTGTCTACTTAAATGAAAGTCATGATGTTATAAAAGTAACTTCATTATAAGTTGTTGTTTATAAATGTTTTTGTGGATTAAATAGCCATAAAGATAAATATTACGTTTTTACGGTGTTACTAAGAAATTTATACAACTCCAGTAATTAAACATATAATAAATTTAGGAAAGTGTTATGTTGTGTGTTCGTCCTGTGCACGGTGCGACATATTATTTTAAAATAATTTAATTTCACGAACGTAATTCTGTGGTTGCTTAATGCACGTAGTTCAGACAGACGCTGGGTGAATGCGCTAGGGGTTAGGCTTTCTACAAACATCATGGCTCTAGGTACACTTGGCCTCAGAATTAATTCAAGGGTAATCTTTTACCGACTCCGCCGACCCTCAATCGGCAAATCTCGAATTGGTTCTTAGAGGCACCTATAAATTCACACCAAGTTAGCACCCAGTGGATGGGCAAGGAGTGGACGGCTTGTCCTATACGTAACTAGAAAAACTGTCCCTAATTCATTTCTATACTTGAAATTAGCCTGCGCTAAGGTTATGCAGTGTTTAGTGACTCCACAAACCTACAAATGACGTCATTGAGTGATGGCTCTGTGAATATAACGACGCCAGAACGAACCGAATAATCACGAGTAAAGTCGATAAAGGTAGGTATCTTCTGAACCCCTTGATTTAGTTCTGATGCCGAGTGTACGTGAGGCAATCTCTTGTGTGATGGACTTACTGGTGGGATCTGAATGGCTAGTTCTTCAGCTGACAGTAATGCTCCATGGTATACAAAAGTCTGCTTGTTTGCATTAGCACCACAAAAATTTCATCGAAATAGTATACCTCAGATAAAAATAAGTTGTTTTGGCCACTAGCGAACCTGAATTAACCCTACACAAGAGAGCGGCCATACAGTGCTTCCGGTCACCATGTTTTTGTCAAATCATTTTTAATTTCGTCAACTGCCGTAAAAGTAAACAAATTGAGCTTGAAACACACGAAACAAAGTTGGTCTGTTGTTGGCCAAATTTGTTTTTCAAGACGGATTCAAGACAAATTTGTTTACTTTTACGGCAGTTGACGAAACCAAAAAAAATTATTTGGCACAAACAAATGCCTGCCGTCTGCCCCTATGGCCGCTCTCTTGTGTATAGGGTTAATACTGGCTCGCTATTGGCCACTAGACCGTGGCGCATTCTCTCGGCGTCTGTGTGAACTGCTGAAACGCTGGGTCTGAGGAGGTTAAGTGAACATACATACCATTGCCACGCGAGAAATCACGCAGAGATATGTACTACCGTGGTCCTGTGGGGCTTGTGTGGCTTGTAGACTCACCTGTTGTTGGTTCTCCCTTTGTGTTGTGAGTCTAGCTTCTATGCACTGTCTAGTCTCCAGGAACGCCTGGCGTTGCGCTACCTCGCTGGGGTAGTGAGTCAACACTCCTGCCACGTTAGTACACACCAAGACCACCAGGTTCGCCGACAACTAGAACAAGAAGAGTAGGTACCGGTTGAGGTGGGTGGCTCACACACTACACTTGAATCCATTACTATACTAATGGCGATTCACCGAAAAAAAAGTATAGTATATACTAGGGAAACGCCAAAGTCGTTGATAGACGAGTGAGTGACCCATGTGTTGAGTACCCGGGAACATCCCCTTTCCTCCCCTGTACCTAAGGCTGGATGTAGCCCAGTATGGGGAATGATACCGGGTATTCAACACATGGCTCCCTCACTCGTCTATCAACTACTTTGGCTTTTCCCTAGTCTAGTTGGCTAAGGCGCCCTTATACCCGGAATGTAGGAGACCTGGGTTCAAACCCCTGGTCGGATAAGATTTTGTAGTTTATGGATTGTTTATTTATTTATTATTTTTGTTTATTCCATGTAAAATTCCGACTCGCGTTTTATGCTTGAGCTACATGTGTCTGTGTATTGATTGTTGAATGTGATAGGCGATAGTAAATAAGTTTACAGCTAGTAAATGTTAAATAAGTGAAAGAATTTGGATGAAATATTTTGATATATTAGTCGGAAACTAGCTACTTAGACGTAGGACGGGTTGAGAAATGCAAGTGAAAAGAGAACAAAGCCGCTATACGGTGTATAAAGAATTGGAAAACAACTGTTTATTTATTATTGGCCTAAATATAAAATCGAGATCAAGGTTATTTGTTTTTTAAATAAATCAAGGGGATGGATGAAAATTAATCAGCAACCAACTTTCTAGCCATTTCGTTGAACGTGTTTAGAAATAAAAGTGAAAAGAGTACAAAGGAGCAATGGAGGATAGATAATTGAAGAGCAACTGTTTGTTTACTAAAGTTTTATAATTTGTTTTCCTCTTTACTCTATACTTATGACTTTCTTAACTTTAAACTATTACAGTTAAATTTTAAAAGCTCACCATACCAAGACATGCCATGAAATAAGTTTAAAGGATTTGTTCCAGCTTTTAGCAATTAACCTATATTTTATTCAGAATCCACCAGCGGGGGCTTAGGACCGTGTTAACATGGCACATTTATAGAATCGAATTTAATAAAACGTCTGGGACAGACGCAACCTTGTTTCCTGTGTTCATCTAATGCCAAACAATAAGACGGAATATTTCCGGAAGTTTGTTAGAGAGACGCCAGATGTTTGTTTCACAACTTATTGCGAGGCAATCATTTGTTCTGCGAGACTTCAAATAAACAAACCGACATGTTTATTTTCAGGCGGGAGCTTAATTGAAATAAACACTGGATAAATTGCACATCATGGCTGAAATATCAAACCCATTAATTTGTCTGAATTGTGTGTTTTGACCCGGAGGGCTAGACGAGGAAAATAAACGGAAATGCTGAAATAGCCGGGTAGGATTAGCGTGGCTGAGATTTGAGGGTTTCGTGTTGTTTTATTCAATATTTTGGGAGAATTCACCTATTGGAACAGATGGGTGATTGGCTTCAAAATGATTTATGCGTGACATTTAACTTGTTTGTTTGTGAGTTACAGTGGGAAATAACTAGGAAAACGCTTAAATCCCGCCGCGTTGTTGGATGAGCGTAATTGGTGCATTGAGCTGCCATGTGTTATGCGGATTTTCTGTTGTTCTGTTAAAAAATCATTACTAAGTTGAAGATTTTTTTAAAATTAAATTAAATTTTATAAAATTAACTTAAATTTTAAATTTTTTTAATTAATCAAAATTTTAAAAAAGGAAAAAATCGTAATATTGAAATTTTCTTAAGAAATAATTATTCGATTGCACACAAATTTTACACGAATATATTAATTCAAAAAATTAAGGTTCTGTGAAAAAATCATTACAATAGGATAAATCATGTAGGTGTTACAAGTCAAAGAATTGTTTTAAAAAAAAAAAAAACGTAAAATTTCGATTTTCATATAGAAATAGTTTTTTTTTGCGCTCAAATTTCACACGAATACCTTAATTCATAAAATTAAGGTTCTGTGAAAAAATCATTAAAATCGGATAAAGCATGTAGGTGTTATAAGCTGAAGAAATGTTTTAAAAATCGTAAAAAAATCGTAAAATTGCGATTTTAATGAGAAATAATTTTTCGATTGCGCTCAAAAACGTGGCAGCTCTTGGTTCAGAGATTTCGAAGGCCTCCATAAAATTTCATCGCAATTGGAGTATCGGTTTAGCCGGAATCGTGCTAACAGACACACAATAATACAGAAAAAAAAGAAGAAAAAAAAAAACATCCCGGATTTTTTTCTCCAGTGTAGTGAAATGGAATCTTCGCTTCGCTCGCTACGCTCGCTACGCTCATCCAAATACATAATTTTGTGTATTAATTAAAATTGTAATAACAAGAAATGTATGAGAAAATGTATCAATTAATATCAAATTTTACTACATGAACTATCTTAGATCCACGTTGTAGCTTTGTTGGATGAGCGTAGCGAGAACTTCAATTTCACTGACCCCCCAAAAAATTTAGCGAGGGTGTTTTTTTGTTTTTTGTTTTTTGTCTGTTTGTTCGCACGATTCCGGGCAAACGGCATATGCGATCTTGATGAAAATTGAAGGGGACCTTCGAAATCTCTGAACTTAGACGTGGGTACAATCGAAGAAATATTTCTCGTACGAATATCGTACTTTTACGTTTTTCCGTTTTTTGTGCGATATTTTCGTGACGTTTGGTTCTGAATCTGACCAAACGGGTGGGGCTACAACGTACATATTTAACATGGACATTAAGGTAATAGTGATGTTGTACCTTATGAAAGAAAAATTTGGAAAGTTAGCCAGAAACCATAGAAATAAAGGTTTTAATGTTGTGTTTTTCGATTTTTAGTGTGATATTTTCGTCACATTTGGGACGATTCTGACCAAACAGGTGGGGCTACAACGTACATATTTCACAATCATGGATATTAAGGTTATGGTGATGAAGTACCTTTTGAAAGAAAAATTTGAAATCAGTTTGCCAGAATCCATAGAAATAAATGTTTTAATATGAGGTTCTTTAGGTTTATAATAACAATTAACAAGTAACAATAGAAACTTGACAACAATCACCTACAATTCACAAAGCACTTGCAAAGGAAAAGTGGTCCCACGCAAACTAAAAACTTACGCTCATCCATCAACGCGGCGGGACTTTAGCGTTTTCCTAGTATAAGAAAAGACAAAATAATAACATGTTAATCCCCAGATCCATATTATAAAAATATTGTTGAAAAAATTAATTTTAAGTCCTTTGATAAAAAGAGTTTAAAGTGGCTTCAACAAGCACACCCATTAAAAATGTTTTTCGATATTATGAACCGTATTATGAAACAGCTGATAGTAGAAGGCGTCAAACCCACGACCTCATGCTTTGGAGCCGTATAGCTACACTGTAAAAGTTTTTAAAATTTAGTGAAATAAGTAAAGTAGTGTATGTTTTAGAAGAATATGTGCTGGGGGGGGGGGGGGAGATCTAAAATTTGCAATTTGTCCCTGTCTTATTTGTATTTAGTGAATGCACTCGAACATCGCCTACTGTTATGCCGCTGAATGTTCACTGCACAGTCAAGTCGATCTATACAAGCGGGAGACAATACTGTTCCCCACTGAGAATCAGTTATGAGACTCAGTGGGTCTATATACGATTTTGTAATTTTATTTTATTTAGTTCACCTATCATTACGCAAAGCCAACATTGATTTTCATTCAACTTATAACAAGTTAATGTTAAAATATTATTTCATCATATTGAGATAACGTGAAGTATTTCTATGACTGTGTTATCATAAACCAACGGTTACTTCGCTATATTACATTTCTGTGAAGTTTCCATTGCAAAATTGAGTTAGCTTAATAAAACAACTGCTATTTACCTAGACCTATCTATGAGATTGCAGGAAATACTAATATTAGAAACACATTATCGAGTAAATAAATAGACCTACATAGTTTATCAACCCAATTACAGAACAAACATTCTGTGGGGGACTTTAAATTAAAGCAAACCGGGCCAACAATGTAGGCACGCACACTATCGACGAGCAAACAATGTCCAACCAGAGATCAGCATTTAAAATGGGGACCAAATGGTTGGATACGATTCACTCGAAAACAACCCCATCATCAAACCAACAAGTCAGTTACTATTTTAAGGCTAATTTGGGGCAAATCTAGAATAACTTATTGTGTTGCGTTAAATGGACTACTTTATTTATTTATTTACTTTGTTTATTAAATTAACGTCTATCCTTCTCAGAAGTTAAACTAATTTACAAAGGAGAACTGAATAAATATAATAACATTATAGCACACACAACCAAGGACTATAGTCAAGTAAAGTTTGAAATAGTAGTATTACACAATCATTTTGATAACGAATTCAAAATTGGATATTACATTAATTAAAAACCAAATATAAAAAGAGAGGAAAATATAAAAAGAGGGATAAAGATTAAATTCCATTAAGTTAAATACAATCAAATATGAATGTAACTTCTAATTTTATGTTGCTATATGAAATTTGTATTATTTCATTTTGCACTCAATATACTAAAATATGTTGCTTTGCATCTACCACTACTAAAACATCAAAACTCTTTCGTCTATGATGTTTTTCTAAGCTCACAAATATTGGGCTTGTAAACGTTTCCCAAACGTGATTAAAACATGAAAGAAAACCCTTCAAAAAAGGCTGTTTGAAACCTGTCTATATCAAAAGGAATTTTAAAATTGTCTCCTATCTTGTCGGTCGCAGGACGTCTATTTAAAAACCTCATCACTCCTTGTTTGTTGTTTAAAACAACGTTAAACTCGTTCCGTGCCGTAACACAGTAATTCAAGCGAAATATAACAAGAACTGTGGTAGCATGGAACAACACTAAAGAATGGACGACAAGATTATCTTAGTGTCCAACAACAACTCCGTGTTTGTTTGTTCTGCACTCAACAGGTCGAGCTGCACTCACATTCTAATGCAATTATAACGACCCGTTTGATTACTTTAGTATTATTATTTCAGTCAGCCGACAAAGAATAATGTGTATTGCTAACAACTCCTTTTTCAAGTGGGCTCTTACGTAATCAACGAACCTTTGATCAAATCTGCATAACTTATTCCATGCATCACTAAACTGAAGAGATTGTATTATTTTGCTATTTATACCGGGTGCACTTCATGTGCAAATATTTTAGCTCAGAGTACACGCGATAAAATTACCGGACTGCTTTCTTTTTTGGACAAATACATAATACATGGTGTAGTTACAAACTTACAATAAAACAAAATAAAAATAATAATAATACAGTAACAACAACATGAATAAAAATGCTAAAGCATTTGTTATTATAGAATAATAAATACAAAAAACCAAGTTCAAGTATAATAGGCACATTTATATACCGTGAAAAATGCACAGACCGTGGGAAAAAAAACAGAACAAAGATGAAACAAACCACATTGTGCCAATAAATAAATTATCAATAACCCAGCCAAAGATGTCGAAAATCGGACTTTAGGGAAAAACGCCACTTTTACAAATTCAGTGCCAATTCAACACCCTCGCGGCCAAGTCCCGAAACATTGACTCTCCTTTCATAGATATAAAACTCCTGCTACCCCCCCCCCCCCCCCCTTCCATTCCGGATGAAACCTCCCCAAAAATAAAACAAAACATGGCAAGCAACGTTTTGTACGGCAACCAAAGAAAACCACTCACTTCTAGTCGACACATTTTTTTGTTTTGATAAGGAACGTCAAACGATTATCTAATACACCGATTTTAATCGATATATCTGCAAACAATTCATTATCGAACAATAACTAATTTTATTTTTAAAGTGAGTAAATATTACCTGTGTCGTATGGTATTACGTGTACAATGTTTTAGGGCAATAATACAGCAACAAGTATGTCAATAAACTATTATTCGTACACGTACCAAATTTTTCCCTCTTTTGACCAAGTTCACTCACGAGAAAATGGTGGCACAAAATCCCGCTACACCCATCCTTCAACAAGACTGTTAATCACATTCATAACCACTAAACACATTGTAATATCGATGGCGGTTACCGCTCTCAAACGCCATGTTGTGACGTATTCGTGTGTGACAGGGGCAGCTCTTTGATCGTGTGTACGTATCAAACACACCGTGCTGCACGTGGTCATCACGGCGCCGCAAGGGTGCCAACATATTTACATGCCAGAGAGCCGACGCTGTTTTAAAACCGGGGGCACAGGTTATTATAATCCTCGACCATGCTCTGGGTACAAACTAGAAAGCAGGCCGGTAATTTTATCGCGTGTACTCGGAGCTAAAATGTTTGTACATGTACTGCACCCGGTATAAATAGAAACATAATATAATCTCTCCAGTTTAGTGATACATGGAATAAGTTATGAAGATTTGAACAAAGGTTCGTTGATTACATAAGAGCCCACTTGAAAAAAGGTTGTTAGCAATTCACATTATAGGTTTTTCTATTTTAAGCAGCATGCATCAAGTAAGTATCTGATAGATCGGTTGTCAACCAAGGTATTTAAACTAAGTACATTTAAAGGAATGAAATTTAAGTTTTGCGATGGGTTAGAATACATTGTTTAACTAATTCTAAAAAGTCATGGCAATGTTTTTATAAAGTAATATCTAAATTTTTATTGGTTTCAAAAATATGTACTTACCGAATTTGCGTCTACAACCATAAACTTTGAATGTACGTTCCTCTAAATATTAGGCCTAAATCGTTTGAGATTAAGTATGTTATAAATTGAACTAATACACAAAGTTTTTTAATCTTAAGAAGCTGTCCATTGTTGTCTATTGTTTGTATAAACAACACTCGCAAATAAGAAGAATGTTGATATATAATTATCTCTGTAATATGTGTAATCATACGATGGTGTTAATTGGGAAATATGTTCTCTCTTAGGACTTCCCAATACTTTCTGTAATAAAAATTTGAAGTTAGTCTTTATTATTGTTTATCCAAAGTATTAACGATATTAATTTCACTCTTTGCTTTAATGTGTTAGCTTATCTAACCCTAAACTCTCGTTTAACTTTTGTTCTTATTATCATTGTCCCAGAGTCTTATAAATCAAAGAAAGTATTACACATGAAAATATGTATGCTTGTTAGCACCTTCTGCCCGATTCTCTTACATAAGAGTTAAACACTGTCATTAATATCACCGCGTACCGCTAAAACATCGCGTTCAACGAATCACATTGCTGATATACTGCTCGGTACCAACTTACATTCATTGCTAGTACCGTAAGCAACAACGTCAGACCTTTATTTTAATAAAACTAACTATTTGAATACATATTAAATACCTTTGATCTTCGAGATCACAGCAGAGTCCGTTGTTCGAAGTCTAAACCACAGACTGCTTAATGTTTGTAAGATGAAAACTGAAAGGTGTTCAAACGACAGAACAAAAACACTGACCGCACCGTTTCATTCAACTCCGATAAGAGGATTAATACTGAGCCCTCGAACATTAAAACACACATAAAAATAATCCCCCCCCCCCAAACTCTTTCACGAACCCTCTCGGTATATTTCTTTCGGACGACCTAACCATTGATTCTAATTCCAATTTAGTCGCAACATTCTGAGATTTCAAAGGCAGATTTACTTAAGCTGTATTATGGTCATAAGTAAAAACATGCGATGATGGATTCTCCGTTAAAATAATACCCCAACCGTCCATTCAGTACATATTACACTACGCGCACATTTACAATGATTATCCTTGAGTAAGTATCGAATATTGTGCTCAAACTGGTCTCTACGGGCTAGGTATTTAACCTACTTACAATACTTTTTTAATATAATGCGACTTTTCATATAATATTCTTATCAATTTTTTCAACATTATACAGTAGCAATAAAAATTAAATTGTCGTAAAAATGTTTAAAATTTAAAAACAGCGTGTTAAATTAATTATTAAATACAGGCTTCAGCACAGTTATACGTATAAATTTTCATAAGCGCGTATTTATGTAAAAAGGTGTTCAAAAGTGTTATAAAGCCGCTGAGGCAGCTTTATATTCCACCCATCCTAAATCGTCGCCACCCTGCCTGCAGTACAGACGCAATAAATGTTCCGAGGTGTAAAGTTTTAGGGCCCCCGCCTGACGCACTTCATAGCTTTGTTCTCGAAGTCGCCGCGAGTTATTACTTGTTCTCACTTTTATATGGAAGTCGAGTCGAGGAAATACTAGAGGGGATATCGCGCTTTGGGTCCTACGCGGGTCGGATGATAGATACCAACTCGAATATTATAATACTTCGGTGGGGTCAGGAAGGTGCACCGTCTTGTCGACGCACTATAGAGAAAAGGAGGTAAAAGAAAATGTACTACTGATAGAATGGTCAATACAAGAAGAGGACAACATTAATATGAACGCAGATTTTAAAAATATAAGCAAAATAAATTATAATAATTTGATTTGGGGATCACCATTAAAAATTGGTCAAAATTTAACTAGAAGATAACATAAGATGAGATAAGATTTCGTGGAAAAGTCTTAAGAAGAAATGCAGAATTTGAATTTGACAAAATATGCCAAAGTAAAAGGTGGAAGGGTTTTACAAACTATTGAGAAAGCTGCATTGGAAAGTTGTTTACACAGATAAACAATATCTCGTCTATAGCTATTTTAAGAAAAAGTAACGTGGACAATTGGAAGAAAGGAAGAGAGTCAGATGGAAGCGGCAGAAATGATTTTTTTTCAAGACGAACGAAGGGAGTTAAAAAATAAGAAATATCTTAAGAAGGACTGGACAGTGGAGATATATTGAGGTTTCAACAAAAATATACGGTTTAGAAAGGTAAAATAAAAGTAGGTAGACCAAGAGAAGAGTGTGGAAGATTAAGCGCTGAATCGTGGGAACAGGTGACGGAAGTGAACCTGTGGGAAGACAGGGAAGAAAGGAGTAAATTGGTGAAGATGTAGGATGAGGGTGAATAAGAAAAACGCTGAGCTCCGCAACCTCAGCACAAAATAGTTCCATGCCCTAAATATCGGTGGAAACGAGTTAAAAGAATTAAGTTCTTTCTTCTATAATAATTGCGTATACTATTCAAAAATAGATTATTGAAAAGGATAGATATTTACTTAGTAAATCAAGTGCATTACCTGCGTAAGGAGTCCTGGTGGCTGCTGTACAATGAGCGTGACGCAGTGAGCGGCTGTCAGGACGAGTCCGGCGCCCACCGCCTCCTGTAGCCGCACCGGTAGTAGAGCGTAGGTGACGTAGATGCAGAACATGGCCGCCCAGAGGCCGTGCCCTAGCCCGGTCACGTGGCCGGGGTCATGGACCCCGTGGGAGGGGCCGGGCAGCGAGAGTGACACGGTGAGCGCGAGGAAGGTGGCTAGCACCACGTAGGACACGGCCAGCAAGTAGACCTCGTTGAGCGCGGGCTTGGACAGGACCCCCACCAGACCTGGGGGACAAGAACATTTGGGATGTATTCCGTAATGCGCTGCATCCACTATCGAAACGATCTTGAGACGGTGGAGGTTTTAGGTCCAACATTAGAGAGCGTTTGGAGAATTGTAAGTAATCAAAATGGCGGCAACTGAAGACATGGGTAAAGTTCAGTAGCCGGAGAAAACGAATTATCTGAACAAAGTATACTGTTAGTAAGTTAAAGTGTGATTCTTGCTTAAATAACAAATACTTGAACATATTTAAATGTAAACAGTTTTAACCTCGAAATTGTGTACACATATTTGGATGAGATATTTCATATACGCTTTGACCATTCCGAAACACGAATCGCTTTCTTGTACTTCGGTCCAACATATTGGTTATTTTCATCACAACACCTAAAGCTCGTGTCGGAATCATAGACATCCCAAATAATTGGCTAGACTAGCAGTCAGCGGTCCACTTCCGGGACAATTGGAAGCCATCTTGAATGGGTGAGTTTGCATGTTAATTAGATAGGAGCGATTAATCGCAAAAATATTTTTGAAGATGGCCGCCAGTTTGGCAGGTGAGCATATTCGACTTTAACACCAAATGATTACTAAATTCCCGTATGCAATAACTTTTCATTGTTTCTGTTTGTTCAATACCATGCTGCACAAGCTAAAACCATATCAAACAATCCAGTAAAGTACTTTATTGCATTAAAAAAGCATTAATTAAAACGCCAAACCGCCATCTTGAATGGGTGAGATTGACGCTTCAATTCGGTACACTCGCGCCTGTACGGAGGTATTGAAGACTGCGTATATAGCCTACTATAGGTGTTAAGATATCTATGGTCGGAATACACTCTAGGTATGATCTACCAATACCACAAATTCCCTGGCCAAAACCGACGAGTCCAAGTCGATTTGAGAGCAGGTGATAAGCGTTTCCTCTGTGCCATATGTGATCGGTATAGAAAAGGGAATGTGCGGGGCTGTGAGGTAATATCGATGCGGCCGTAAACTGTAAGGTCCGTTCCTAACGGCTGCCGATAAGAACTAGGCCATACGTCGTCCGTCAAAAGGAACTCCCCTAACACAGAGAATTAACTTGGCCCGGAGGTGGAGGTGACGCATGTAAATAAGGGCGCCGGCCACAGTGGTGTAAATACATATATATAGTTGTCGTGTCAGAAATAAGTTACAAAAACAAACAAAAAATGTTGTAGTACACTTTTGAGTGAAAATGCAGTTTTCTTCTGGTTTATGAGATTTCATATTTGAATTTTCAATCATAAAGGTAAAAGTAGCCACCTTAAGTTGAATAAAATATGAACAACGGAAAAGAAAAATATACATGTAAAGTCCTAGGGAATCTCGAAGTATTTATCTATTGACTTAACACTTTGTAATTTATTTTGAAAAAAAAATGAATAAAAGTACGGTACAATATAATATTTGGGTAACTTAATATTTTTGATTTAAGCGTGATTGTCAAAAAGTTTATCAACGCATTAACATGTTAATGCTGATCATTATACAGTATATGAATAGCGCATATTTTTTGTCTGTGTATCAACATTGTAAATATTACCTCGTTTACATTACCAGCCTTTAACGCGAGTTGATTTGACGTGGGTTAATCGGTTGCGTTTACACTGCATTTTCACTTACCGTCGTCAGCGATCACAACACCATGGCAACATAACCTATATTGTATTTATTGATGACTGTATTGAAAATAATGCATGTCGATGGTGAAGAACCAATACCTTCTATCTGCCAAAAAGCAAATTGTTCAGGAGAGCATTAAAACTGATTTAAAAAAGTAACTAGTTGGTGGTGGCAGATAGGAGATATTGATGTAAGGTAGTACTATATTATGTCTCTTTTGGAGATGTTTAAGCATTGTTAGATGGAGCTATTAGCACCAAAAAATTCGAAATAATTTTCTGTATCCATAAACACCAACATCTCATTTTGGCAGAAAATGGCAGATGGTATTGGTTCTTCACCATCGATGTATTGATTGGTGTAGGCTCTACTAATAGTTAATAAATACCTCGTCTTGAATCATCAACCACATTATTCCGTATATATTTGAGGTTATATTAAGTTTGTTTACGTCGTCGACAATCAGCTGGTAGCAGTGTGGTCGGCCATCTTGAAAGCTTATGCGAGTAACCCGCATTTCGAACGCGAGTAACATTTTTACTAGCGTTGCTGACCTGACTGCGTTTACACTGCAAAAGTAACGAACGTTATAGGCCAACCCGCGTTAAAAGCTGGTAATGTAAACGAGGTCTAATATGTTTACATTTATATTTTCTTTAAAAGTTATGTTATTAAACATCGAATAAGTTCACACGTTTTAATCAATGCAGGGAATAAATGAAAATGCCAGTTTACTTAACGGACTGCTAATTTTGTAAATGATGCAAGATGGCCGGCCTAGCAATCTGGTCCATGTAGTAGCTCCTCCTGTGAACCTCAAGGATTTCTAACCAAGCTCTCTAACAACGTATAGTTGCTTATAATATCTACCAGAATTTATCAAGTAAGTCATTGTATCTCTTAGTTTACAATATTATTCATACATTTATACCAAAATCGGACTTTAAAAGTGTACGATAGAAACCAATCAGTGGAACGAAGGCGTAAGCTACATTCTTGTCGGCTACGCGCACCTAGTTTTATTCAGCTCCGCAAGGTGTCACCAGCTGCCGTCCACTTGTAACTTTCTCGGCCATCTCAGCTAACACCCCCCACCCCCCGCGCCAGAAGGAACCAGTGACCATCAGTTCCGGTAACAGCCGCAAGAGGCCGCATGCAGACTACTTCTGCTGAGCAAGGTCACGAATACCAACCCTCACATTTCACGCAATCCACTTCAACCGGCGAGATGACGCAGTCGCGCATTTCTACTAAACAAGTGAACGAGGACCTGCTCGCCACCACGCAAAAACTTTTTGAATTTCAACAGGAAATGCGAGTCCGAATGGCCGCTTTTGAAGATGGCCTGAAATCGACTCAGCCAAGTGCTACAGAAGTAAAAGATGCCCCCGAAACCGTGCCACTGGTGCCAACACACGACCTTGGCCAATCATTTGAAGAATTCAAGCGGTCATTTGAAACAAGAATAGACGGACTAATGAAAAATTTTGACGCACTTTCGCATAAAATAGATTCTATTGATGAAAGGTTGGAACACCAAGAGCAGTACAGCAGGCGAAACTGCCTTCTTATTCACGGGTTCGCAGAGTCTGACCGCGAGAATCCTTACACATCAATTCTGGGCGTGATAAATAACGACCTAGGCCTTCCTTTTCGCAATGCAGATCTTGACAGATGTCATCAGATCGCCCCCGCTCACGCTCCGAGAATCCAAGTACCCGCCCTATTATTGTGAAATTCGTCAGTTACCAGGACAGGGAAGCCGTGTGGTACGCCAAGAGTAAACTCCGGGGCAGCGGGAGAACCGTGACAGAGTCCCTGACGCAGCAGAGACAGGCAGTGTTCAAGGCAGCCCGAGAAAAGTTCGGCCTGAAGAAAAGTTGGACACGCGACGGCAAGATTGTGGTGTTGAATGACCAGGAGCGACGAGTCTACGTCACCAATCTCGAACAGCTAAACAGCCTTAGGGCTTAACATCCGACAATACTTGTCAATCATGTTCTTGGGGTTCAAACTACATGCTTGTTAACTATAGAAGTAACGTAGATTATAAACTAACATAAACTAACAACTAACAAAATCGTGCAACTAAATTTATTACCGGGAGAAGGGATTGTGACAGTAAGAAAAGGCTAGACTTGAGTAATTTACTATCATTTGAAAATCATGTTAAGGAAATTGATATTGTGTTCTTAAGAAAAATGTTCTGTAACGAAGTTGACCTAGACCCTCTAACCCGAGTCAAATTAAGCTACCGTTCAGTACGATATGGCAGAGGGGTGACACTTTGTCCTCCTTTCGCAAGAACATCACAATACCAAAATGGATTTTACTACAGGTCAGTTACATTATTTAATGGTCTTGATAATGATGTAAAACAGATCCGATCTACACACCAATTTCAAAAACAGCTGAGGCAATCATTACTGGACAGTCAGACCACTCAATAACACACTTGCACACACACACATAACATACACATACTCAAACACACACACGCATATGTAAACGCACAAACACAAACACTCATTTGAATTCATAAGAATAGCATGTTATTTTATTGTAAATTAATTGTACATTTTCGCTTGCTATGAACGTCCTAATACTTGATTCAATTGTAATTATCTTGTTGCTATGTATATTGTATGTTAATAATAATCCTGTAATATAGCTTTAATTATGTGTAAGGTACCTGGTAGTAAGACACAATTGTGTAATGGGGCTTTGCTCTGATTCTTACTTCCATCAATGTGCATGGTATAAGGGTTAATGTATTAATCTGTACTGTGTAATTACATTGAAAATAAATAATAATAATAATAATAATAATGATATAGTTATGTACTATTTTGTATTGAGCAACATATTTAATATTAACTTTAAATTTAACTTTAATTTTAACAACTTGAATGGCACTCGCAAATAATTTTAAGATTATCACGGACTCTGAAGCAACCACCAACATCTTGTTAAGTAGAGCTTTTAATAAGCACAAACGAACTCTCAACGTCGCACATATAAATGCCCAAAGTCTTCTCTCACATATTGATGAATTTCGTATCACCTTTTCGACTACAGATATACATGCCATACTTATCTCTGAAACATGGCTTAAACCAACTTTAAACTCGGAGTTAGTTAAGTTAGATGGATATACGCTTATTCGCAACGATCGTACAAACAAAAGAGCTGGTGGTGTTGGAATCTATGTTCGCAACGATATCAAGACAAAAGTTATAGACAAATCACCTTCACCTTACGCAGGCCGCCCTGAATACTTATTTGTCGAGGTCACACTACGTTTCTCAAAATGTCTTTTAGGCGCAGTTTACAAACCTCCCAAGGTTAGTCATCTGTCAGACATTGAAGATGCTCTGACAAATGTCATACCAGCTTATGATAACATTATTCTAATGGGTGATTTTAACACTGATATTTCCGTCAACACCAACTCAAAAGTCAATCTCCTAAACTTATTTCAATCTTGCAACTTTCATCTTGTACCACTTGAACCAACTCATCATGTAAACCAATCACACACACTTCTTGATCTTATGGCAACAACTAACAACACGAAGGTAATACAACATGGACAGTTGCCAATACCAGGTATTTCAAAGCATGATCTCATTTACATGTCATATTCTATGCGATGTCCAAAATTCACACCTAAAATTATAACATACCGGGATTTTAAGAACATGAATAAAGATCAGCTCGTCGAAGATGCTTTTGCTGCACCATGGCCAGATATTCTAAACAAAGTTACAATAAACGAAAAATTGGATCTTTTAAACGGCTTGGTACGCGAGCTATATGACAAACATGCCCCCTTCCGCACATCCCGCGTGACCCGGCCTGTGGCTCCATGGCTCACGCCTCATATCCAATCTCTCATGAAAGAACGTGACACCGCCTATCGGCTGAAGGTCAAGGACCCATCACCAGCTAACAATGAACGTTATAGAAAACTGAGGAATAATACGTCACAAGAAATTAGAAATGCTAAATTAAGGTATTCATTTCGTTCATTTAACACTAGGGATTCCGGTAAAATTTGGAAAAATATTCGAGATATGGGGCTGGGAAAAAGTAATGACACAAGTAGCTCTATTATTGACATTCCATTAAACGACCTGAACAAGCAGTTTACAATTCCACCAATAACGATTGATGTAATGGAGAAAGAAGAAATAATAAAAAACATAAAGCTAAGCTCAGGTCCAAATGATTCAAATAGTCAGAACAAAGAAAAATTCCACTTCCACTATATCACTGATAATGAAATAAAGAAAGTTTTGAGGGGCATAAAAACCAATGCGAAAGGCATCGACGAAATAGATATCAAACTTATAAACTTTCTTGTTCCTGCTATTCTTCCAGCTCTTGAACACATTTTTAACTTCTCCCTTCAAAATAGTATATACCCGTCAGTGTGGAAACATTCTATTATTACCCCTCTTGCAAAAAACAAACAACCAAGCAGTGCGTGTGATTACCGTCCTATAAGTATACTACCTGCTCTGTCAAAAGTACTAGAGCGAATTGTTCATAAACAAATTACAAATTATTTAAACTTGAATAATTATTTTGACGAATACCAATCAGGATATCGTTCAGGGCATAGTACAAGTACTGCCGTTCTAAAAGTAACCAACGACATTACCTATTCTATGGATAAAGGGCATGTCACTGTACTATGTTTGCTCGACTTCAGTAAGGCATTCGATTCTGTCAATAAAAATATTCTACTAGCTATTCTTGAAACCCTAAATCTCTCACAAAGCGTTTTGAATTGGATCAAGGATTATTTGACAGATAGAAAACAATGTGTAAAATTTAAAAATATGTTTTCCGAGTGGCTGAACGTTAATGCTGGAGTTCCGCAAGGATCTGTACTTGGTCCTCTTTTCTTCTCACTCTATATGAAGCCAATTTCAAAAGTTTTAAAATTCTGTCAATATCACCTTTACGCAGACGATTTCCAATTGTACATCTCGGTTTCAATCCAACTACTCTATGAAGCCATCAGGAATTTTAATTCAGACCTTAAAGCTCTTCACCAAATAGCTGAATGGCTCGGTCTGAGATTAAACCCGTCAAAATCACAAGCAATTTTTTTGGAACTAAAATTCTTTACATAAAATTAACCAAAGCGCCATTCCAAACCTCGTTGTGAATGATGCACAAATAAATTATTCCAGATCAGTTAAAAATCTAGGACTACAAATGGACGAGTCCTTAACATGGTGTGACCACATAGCTCAAATTTGTCAACAATCATATAGGACTTTACATTCAATTAATAGGCTGCGAAACTTCCTTCCAACCAAAATAAGACCAATGCTAGCACAATCTCTCATCTTGTCAAAAATCGACTATTGCGATACGTCTTATGGAAGTAATCTAGCAAAACATCTCGCTGACAGGCTACAAAAAATTCAGAATGCGTGTATCAAATTCATATTCAACCTCAAATATTACGATCACGTCTCTCCACAAAGAGTGCAACTTGCTTGGCTGACCACAGACCAGCGCCGACTTCATCGTTCATTATGTCTTTTACACAACATTATCAATTATTCCGTACCGAAATATCTGGCAGACTATATAAAGTTCTTAAATTGCGACCCAGAAAGTAACACGCGTTCAATTTCAAACATGACTCTGGAAATACCCAAACATAATACATCGCAATACAGCAAATCATTTCCAGTAGCAATCGCTCGTGCTTGGAATACAATCCCCCTTCCACGCGAGTTTTAAAGTCATCTGTAGCTTTTAGACAAAAATGCCGTGCTTATATTCTTAATTCTACTCCTACTTAACACTTCTCTTCCAAAATATATAAAAATATATTCTCAAGCTTGTACGTCGACAATTGAATGTGAAAGTACACAATAAAGGTGTGTTGCTGATGAAACGTAACTGTAGAGTGTGCTTCCTAGGACACGTCTTAAGAGTGTGCAATGTTAAATTAAGTTCTAGTTTAGTCCTATTAGTAAATTTAGACAGCTATGTAAATGTAATTAGTAACATGTTTTAATAGATTTCATTACTATCTTCGGTGTGTATGTGCACGGAATTCACGAATTATACCATTTTCCTGTATGCTACTTTTAACAAAACCAGACACATACACCTGTTCAGTTTACTTAAGTTTATACTCTACTTTAGTTTAGTTTAGTTATAGTTAGTGCTAGATATAGCTTTAGTTGTAGTTCCACTTAGTAATCTCATTATACTATTTTAAGTTTACATATTTACATTGTAATGTTGTATCTTCTGTCTCCAAATTGTAAACTTGTAACCAAAAATGTTGGTCCAAGCAGAAGAAAAGGCCTCATGGCCTTAAGCTTCGCCAAACTAAAAATAAAGACTCATTTATTATTATTATTATTATTATTAATCATAACAATATTGAGACAAATATATTTAAAATAAAGAAAATTTCAATAGTAATTTCCTATCATTATAATTCTCTCAAAAGGATGTGACAGTAAACACATAATTATTAACTTTATTAGCGTTTCTCCATTAAAATAATTATTGTTTATTAATAATGTGTTACTAAATTATGAATTATAAAATAGTATTTTTGATTTACACTTGAAGTTAAAGAAGATGTGTGCAATTATTCAAAGTTAGTGTTGTCTACTATAAAAATGTATTATTAATTTGGTGGAGGTGCCGGGTAGCCTGTAGTTAATACATCCAGAATATTGTCACGTTGAGAGGTTGATTAGCCCTTTGGTATGGATGTTATTACCAAAGTAACTATTGTTTTGGGGAACGTAGCTGTTATTTGTTACACAGGCTAATCTTCCCAACGGTGACCGAGATCGATAGGTATAAACGGGGTGATGACTTCTAGGACATGTATTAGGAGGTTTAACATGAACAAGAACATGGTTTCAACAAAAGAAGGAGCACATGTATTTAACAATTTGATAACCTAATCTTGCCTATCAGCTGGGTGCATGCATCTTACCCGACTGAACGTGAGTTCGTGTCCCCTGACTTTACTGACATTACTGTAATGAAATCATTTAGCTTACACTATTCCATTTGGACCCTGGTATGTCAGTGACGATGTCTCGAACCCGGATCCCTGGATGACTCGCCCCAGGTCTTCTCTCTTCGCCACTTGGGTCGGCTGCCGCCTCTCGGTCTCGCCCGGACTCCTGGCACTCCAGACTCGCTCTCTTGTTGTTCTTCCTTCAGTTCTTTAAGCTCAACTCCATTTATTACCCAACGCTATTACTGGTCTTGTCGGAAACACATTTAACTCTTCCCCGGAGACAACTTGTGTGTTTGCTGGTCAGAACGTAACTCCCCGATCAGATCGCACATCGCCCACCAAGAAGCTTCCCCTAGACTCTTCTCGACTTTCCCCCTCCAGGGCTCCAGTCTGTACGTCTCTAGGGCCTAAGTCCCTTCCCCTCAACCTCGTCACCACTACTCGGCAATCTTATGTTATTGAAAGGTCTGCATTCTTTTCTATTAAAACAATAACTTTCATGTTCCCAATAAAGTTATGTAATCGCCACTATGCACATTCCGACCATGTTATAATAACTTAACTTGTTACATGAAGTGTCTCAATCATCATTATTGTCAACAAACGATTCCAAATCACTTGGCATAAGAAACAGACCATGTAGTACCAGTAACAAGGGTAGAAACTACCCCAAACATGACATCTCGCACCCCCCTAGAAGATTCGACCCGAATCTTGTACAAGATCCCCTCATAGACATCACAAATACAGGAAGATTGACTGCCCTTCAGGATTAAGAGTTTCCTCCATATATCAGTACTGTTCTATAATCAACCTGTTTCTTCAGATGCCCCCTCATCATCCCTCTTGATGTATCTCCACTTTTCTTTCCAAATTTTGATATCTTCTCCATACTCGAAGTCTTCTTCCCATTCTTCGTTCCTCTTCTTCCCGCAATCAAGTCGAAACATCATCATATACCAGAGTCCAAATAGCTGAAAATCATAATTGAAAGAAAACCCCCAAAAAAACGATCCTCACGCCCAATCCAGACAAAATGCAACCACTCACCTTCCAGGTAATACATTCCAGGAACCTAGTATAAAAAGTTCGACTCGACTGACAGTAATTCATCCTAAAAACAACGCTAATTCCTGCGAATTAGACACTAAATAAATTGATCTGAAAATCCCTATATTTAATCTAACACAAGCAATCTTAAAATAAAACATAAAACAAACAGAAAAAAAAAAAAAATATTATTGCTTGTGCATAAAATAAAAATAAAAAAAAATTACATATTTAAGAATTACTGTCTCAAAATTCCCTGAATAAATTAATTCGGAACCCCTGGTAAAGTTCCTGAACCTAACTCCTTAAACATTGATGTGCTTCCTCCGACAATTGACGTAGCTTTTCCAGACAGATTCGGAAGCCCGCCGATGTACTGCAGGTAGGTACTGCATTCCTAAAACCTCGCAATGTCCCATCGCACTGGACTTGCACAAGGTATGAAGTCAGTCCCACTAAAACATAAATAAAAATTCGGCCAGCCACATATCTTTACACAATCACCACACGCTTAAATAGTAAACAAACTACATGCAAAACTGCTGACGAATGTATACACCCTTGACCGACATTGAAAAATGCAATCACAGCAACCTCGAATTCCACTGTTATGTAAAACTGACTGCTTAGTGCAACAGTAACACATTCAGCAATTCGCCGAAATAATAAATAAAATATAAGTGAGACAATCTTTAATAGAACTGAATTGAAGTATGTAAACAAACAATAATTTGAAAACTCCATCAAGAAAATATTCAACAAATATTAGTTAGAAAGTGAAAATAAAATTACATTTACAATGACAATTATTCCAAAACACATTGATTTACATATTACCATAATTACCCATGTATACTTAATGTCAAAACAGAAAACATTAAATTTATAAATTAATTTAGTGCACTCGATTTCACCATTTTGTAAAACAGACCGAACCCACGTTCTAGGTATTGTATTACATTACACCACAGCTGTGTTCTAAGCCAACATACATAGCAAAGTACATACAACTTAGCAACTCCATCGCTAATAATCGACACACAAGAAACAGAGAAATAACCTACAAATATCTTACCAGAACGATGCGATACAACTTTGATATATCCAAAAGAATAACCAAATATAGGGATGTCCTTTACTCACTAAGCCTACCTTAAAATTATAGGGATGTCCTATACTCACTAGGTCTCCCTTAAAACGATTTATGTTTTACAAACATAACCAATTATGTTTGCTATCACATACAGATACATAACATTATGAAACTGAGTTTCAAGCACATAACGACTCAATATAACTCATAAAACATAACTAATTATGTTTAATGCGAACCCACTTTTTGAAAACCCACTCTAACACACGTCAGAAAACCCATCAAAACCATTTAATACCTTGTATATAAATGCTCTATCATATACAACCTAGGCGCCAAATCCACCATGTCACGTTGAGAGGTTGATTAGCCCTTTGGTATGGATGTTATTTACCAAAGTAACTATTGTTTTGGGGAACGTAGCTGTTATTTGTTACACAGGCTAATCTTCCCAACGGTGACCGAGATCGATAGGTATAAACGGGGTGATGACTTCTAGGACATGTATTAGGAGGTTTAACATGAACAAGAACATGGTTTCAACAAAAGAAGGAGCACATGTATTTAACAATTTGATAACCTAATCTTGCCTATCAGCTGGGTGCATGCATCTTACCCGACTGAACGTGAGTTCGTGTCCCCTGACTTTACTGACATTACTGTAATGAAATCATTTAGCTTACACTATTCCATTTGGACCCTGGTATGTCAGTGACGATGTCTCGAACCCGGATCCCTGGATGACTCGCCCCAGGTCTTCTCTCTTCGCCACTTGGGTCGGCTGCCGCCTCTCGGTCTCGCCCGGACTCCTGGCACTCCAGACTCGCTCTCTTGTTGTTCTTCCTTCAGTTCTTTAAGCTCAACTCCATTTATTACCCAACGCTATTACTGGTCTTGTCGGAAACACATTTAACTCTTCCCCGGAGACAACTTGTGTGTTTGCTGGTCAGAACGTAACTCCCCGATCAGATCGCACATCGCCCACCAAGAAGCTTCCCCTAGACTCTTCTCGACTTTCCCCCTCCAGGGCTCCAGTCTGTACGTCTCTAGGGCCTAAGTCCCTTCCCCTCAACCTCGTCACCACTACTCGGCAATCTTATGTTATTGAAAGGTCTGCATTCTTTTCTATTAAAACAATAACTTTCATGTTCCCAATAAAGTTATGTAATCGCCACTATGCACATTCCGACCATGTTATAATAACTTAACTTGTTACATGAAGTGTCTCAATCATCATTATTGTCAACAAACGATTCCAAATCACTTGGCATAAGAAACAGACCATGTAGTACCAGTAACAAGGGTAGAAACTACCCCAAACATGACAATATTAAACGCGAATGTGAAAACTTAATAATCATTGCGCATTTTGGGAGCTACCAACCTTTTAATTAAAAACAGGTCAAATCTTTTTACACGCATTTTTATATTTTTTTTAGAAATTTTGAACATTTTTGGCAACAATAATAAATTTGGATAGATCAACCAATAATAATTGAATGATGTGTCCTAGCCCAACCCTAATAACGGTCTAACTTGATCATGAAAATTCTTTAGGGAGAGATTAAATGATTTCTTCATATCTCTTGTGTCTATGTCTTCACTTTTTGAGCCTACCAACATCAATAAATGAAATGTTTGTTGCACATATTGCACATATTGCTTAATATATTAAAAAAAACTATAGTGAAATCAAGAAAGACATACACAGACTCGATTCGAACTCAAAAATCAGGATTTAAGCACCATTTATGGTTATTAAGGGACACAATTGTATTGAAAATTTACATAATGTCTCTTTCCATCTTTTCCCCCATACATATTTTTTTAATTAAACATACTCTCGACTCAACAAGTAACTCACATGTTATGAGTCATAACTCGTCAGATGAAAGAAGATAGACCTCATAGCAGGAAATACATTTCTTGTTGATTGATTGATGTAACTCATCCATCATCCTATTACGTCTACGGTCAAGCCAATGTGTTAAGCCAAGATTAATCTTTTCCTATGATACCATCAACTTTTTTACTCTTGAAACCCAACATAAGATTTTCTTAACTGGGTCAAGTTTTCTTACACCTAGCCAGTAAGTGCATGTTTTTGCAGAA
>JAMZAV010005954.1:0-41144 GCA_024449915.1 Sweltsa coloradensis | reverse complement strand
AAATGATCGTCCTCTATGTATGCAGCTTTTCCCGGACTCACATGACTTGTTTGTCGACGTTTCAGAGATAAACGACTCCTCTATGTTGCAATGGGTCTTGGCTAGTATCTTATTACTACTTCACTATGCGTTTTGCTTATCATATAACTTGAGACGTAAGAGGTCGTAAGCTCGCTCAGTAGACAACGAGAATTAGAAACATGGATAAAATGCACAGTGCACACAAAACGTGGGAAAGTAAAATCGTCGCGATACAACGTCAACGTCGTCAATGGCCTCGCAATAATTTTACTTTGAACGCCTCTTAAAAAAGTTATGAAATTTATTTCTTAAAATTTGATTCAAAGATAGGATGATACTGAACTTGGTAGAATATATCATACACCCTACATATATTTTCAAAATAACCATATTATTTATACGTTATTTTTGTGAGCTCTAATTGGAGGGAAAACGCCCATGAAAAAAAACTTGTTATTTGTAAGCTACATTAGAATTGAATTTTTATCACGGCCAAGAATTTGAAAAATACTATAGTTAAAATATCTAAATACATATACCTTTTTCAATACTTTGTAAGTATTTACCAATACAATATAATATGTCATCCATTCCTCAACTGAGAAGCAATCAAATTACAGATCTTCGACATGTACAAGAATAATATTCAAATGGATGGAACACATTTAAACTGTTAACAAATACCAAGTGTTAGATATACAATAATTGAGACCGTATTGTAGGGAATATAGATGCAATGATATTATTCTCTAATCGAAACACTATTATTGGCAAAAAGATTGTGTTATTATATTGCGATAAAAAAATTCACAATAAGAAGGGCGAAAATACAGAGGTATTTTGTGCGATATTAATATTTTATTATTATTCTTTCATAGTAAAATACCCACACACTATTTTATACACCTAGGTGACATAATTTTTTTCGTTTTGAAATTTTGGTATTTAATTTCGATCCAGAGCAAATAAAAAATGTCGCGAATTGATCTTTTGTGAAATAAATGTTTTGCACATTGTCTATGCAGAATTCAATTCAAATCCAAGTATGATACTCCCGATATTATATTATTATAATTCGTACATTTTCTTATGACGTGAGGGTAGTTTAGCACCGCGTGTTTCTGCATATATCTTTATATACATCATATATATATATTTTTTTACTCGTAGTGAAAGGCCGAAATGACCGTTCATACCATGAATTGTTGGGGTACTTTTCGAGCAACCAGTTGACATCTGACTGGCATGCACTTTTGCGTAATTGTCAAGCAAGTATAATGGAACACCTATTGTCAAAGATTGTTGTTAAACATTATTTCGGATTGGCCGCAAATAAATTCCAAAATTTACCAATTTTGATTTTTGATGTTTTTACCAAAATCCAAAATCTTAAAAAGGTATTTAATTTATTTAGATTTGTGTGTGACATTTTTTTTAAGTGTGTCTCTTTGAAGGCTGTATGTATTGTATTCATACATACATATTATACACAACCATAACATGTGAATATTTTGGTATCAATCTGATAGTTATACTGGCTTCAGGAAACAATCCTGAAATAACTGGTATTGTAAAACAAAATGTGGCAAATTTTTTAAAATGTAATCCCTGGCGTCTAGAGACAGACAGGCACATCTGGCGGACAGACAGACACGTACAGACAGCATGACATTAAAGCTGGACGTTCGATAAATTCCCTCGTTCGTTCGTCTGTCTCTGTCAGCTTGAAACATGACGTCATCAAGAATATAATCGAGCAAGGACGTTTTATTTCAATATACTACACACCAGAAAATATGGCCTCAACTATTAATAAAGGCTCGACTGGGTGCTGATAATATTGACAATTGTCAATGATTGATTGATTCTTATAGTTCATTAGGATTTTAGTCAGACATGGATAAACCCTTCAACTCAAATTTGCACCCCAAATTTATTTTTTTAATTTTCTTTTTTGGCTGACCGTTAAAAAATTATATCTTGAACTGACTCTTACACGTTTTTTTTTTTAGCTCTTTGGTTCTGAAATGTTTGAAAATTGGCGATTTTTTGCTGCACTTTTATACAAAATGCCAGAGTTGGGTAAGTTCCTTAAAAAATGGAACTAGTTCCAGTTACAAGTTCCTCATAAGAAAAAGGAACTCTTTCCAGTTCCAAGTTCCTCTAAAATGAAAGGAACTAGGGCGTTCTTAAGTTCCTTTCCAAATGGAACTAAGTTCTTAAAAAGTTCCTTTTTTTCAGTAACCATTTTTCTTTAGATCATCTCAAAAGGGTCAATGATTAGTAGGTATCCAAATTTCTACTTAAAACCAAGTATTTGCAAAGAATGCATAAACTATGTTTGAGATTTGGAGGAATTAAATATATATATATATATATGGATGAGTATGTAGACTTTCACGACCTGTGAATCAATTTTAAATGATCTTTGGGTTGATGATGCACTGCTCCACGTTTCGCAACCAACAAGGGTGGTGAACACGATACAACGCAACAACCCAAAAGATCATTCAAAACTCAAGGGTGAAGTTTAGCTGGTAATGCGACTTATAATGGTGAGAAACCCATGGGGGATGGGGGTTGACCACTGAGTGTAGGAATAGGGATGGGGGTATGACAAGAATTTAGAACAATAGAGGCAAATTTTAGATTTCCTGGAAATGGAGTATTTTACAATCCCTTCATCTTGTTGGATGAGCGAAGCGAAGACTTCAATTTCACCGACCCCCCAAAAATTTAGCTGGGGTGTTTTTTTTTTTTTTGTTTTTTTTTTTTGTTTTTTTTGTTTTTTTGTTTTTTGTCTGTTTGTCAACTCTCTACCAGACAAACGGCTTATCCGATCTTGATGAAAATTTGACAGGACCTTCGAAATCTCTGAACTTAGAGGTGTATTGTTTTTGGGTACAATCGAAGAAATATTTCTCATGAATATCGTACTTTTACGATTTTTTTCGATTTTTAGTGCGATATTTTCGTGACATTTGGGCCAATTCTGACCAAACGGGTGGGGCTACAACGTTCATATTATACATGGACATTAAGGTTATGGTGATGTAGTACCTTTTAAAAAAAAAGTTGAAAAAGTTAGCCAGAATCCATAGAAATAAAGCTTTTAATATAAGTTTTTTGATTTTTTGTGCGATATTTTCGTGCCATTTGGGCCAATTCTGACCAAACGGGTGGGGCAACAACGTTCATATTATACATGGACATTAAGGTTATGGTGATGTAGTACCTTTTGAAAGAAAAAGTTGAAAAAGTTAGCCAGAATCCATAGAAATAAAGCTTTTAATATAAGTTTTTACGGTAAATAATACCAATTGACAAGAAACAAAAGAAACTTGACAACATTCACCTACAATGCGTAGGCAGCAAAACAAAGCACTTGCAAAAGTAAAGATATCCCAAGCAAACTTTAAACTTTAAAAAGCTCATCCATCAACGCGGCGGGACTTTAGCGTTTTCCTAGTAAGTAAACTATGATTTGACTCTTTCATTCCTTATATTTGTACAGTCAAGTTATAAAAAAGGAACTTATTAAAACAAGTTACAGTTCCTGGAAAATTGGAACTAGTTCCTCCCTCAGTTCCTGTCTGGAAAAAGGAACTAGTTCCTCCCTTAGTTCCTTAAAAAGGAACTAGTTCCTAAGGAACTGGAACTGTTTATAGTTCCGTTCCTACCCAACACTGCAAAATGCCAACCTAAAATGGTCCTTTAGAGTTTAGAACATTGTGCCTTGAAACCGAGCACAAAATATGAGTTCCGAAATACGAAACTCCTGCCCAAATTACAAAAACAAAACCTTTTGGAATTATACAGAAAATGTCTATAGACGCGAGTACGTTAAAACTGGCCAATATTTTTTTTACCAATATCCTTCAAGCTCACGGGGCATAAAGATCGTCCCCATGTCATTTCTTATATGGGAGAATTTTGACAATTAAAAAAAAAATACCAAGTTCTTTTAAAAAAGGGCCAATTAAGGTTGTAGCTTAGTAAGCCTACACAATGAATTTTGATGTTTCTCTGTAAATTCGTGGCTAAGTTAGTTAGCCTGATTTTTTTGATCTAGTTTAGCGGGAAAAAACCCTGTCTTTATATAATCTTCTCTAGATCACTGTAATTTTGATAAAAGACAAAATATAGTTTACAGGAAATTTAATGATGACAACAGCAACAATGTAAAACTTGCATATTATATCAAATATAAACGATGTGGTCTTCATTAACAATGAAGAACATATCAGATTAAACCAAATTAAATTGAATCAAAACTCAAATTATTATGTTATAAACATAATCATAATCTTTTTTAACTTTTAAAATATAAGTTAGATAACAATATTTTGATATTGCCATTAGAAAAAAAAAATTGATCGAAAGTATACAATATACCAACTCATGAAAATCTAGATTTACTCAAGACACAAAGATATCACAATCACACACTGAAAATCAGTTCTGTAATAATTGAAGTCTAAATATGAATGTAACTATTTTTATTTTATTATAATAATATGAACAATTACTTCATTTATTAACATTATTATTGATCGGGTTGTTTTGTGATGGATGGTATTCAACGATTGATAATATTTTCTGACGACTTTATTGTTCGTCATTTTTACCACTTCAATTTCAGAAATCATTCTTAATTGCATTGCCAATTTTCTTCATAGTGGGAAGACTCTTTCTGGGCATCGAATACATAATTAATAATATTTTGTTGTACAAAGTATTTTTTGTACTACTTAAAAGAGCATTTCAGAAAGCACTAAAAATGTAACTTAAATCTAATTTCTAAAAATATATATACATATTGTTAGAACAAAATTGTAACAATAAAAAACAGAAGTATTTCATTAGCGTTTCCTATGTTCTATACAATGAAATAATTCGTCGTAATATGTTTGGATGTGGTTAGATAATAAAAAAATCCTATTTCATCTAAGAGATGCTTTAATTCACAATCATTTGCAAATACTGTTTGGACTCGCTACTTCGGTGTTTTACCTAAAATAATGACTAAGTTTTTAATGCAAAATGCGTTTACCCGGCGCCTCCACCAAAGGCGAATAGTTACGGTCCCAAAAAATATTTTGTACCACTTCATCTACAGTACAATACTATACACTTTAATGACAATTTGATGTCTTTTTACTGTGATTTTACCAAAAAATTAAGCTTTTGATCTTGAAATTTCCGAAAATTGGAGTTTAGGGGAATTTGCTAAATCAGCTTTACCCTGCTTATTTTTTTCCACGTAGATACTACAGGACAGCACCATACCAATCTGAAATGGCCATTTAGAAAACTGTATCTAGAAACTGTGCACAAATATACACTTAAACACGCAAAAATATGCATTCCGAAATCACACCCCTTCTTGGTAATCAGCATATTATTTTGACTGAAACCACTTGTCCAAATTACACCAACAAAACATAGAATTTACAGAAAAGGTTGACGAGTACGTCAGTAATGGCTTATATTTTTTGGACCAAAATCCTCCAAGGTCACGTGGCATAAATATCTTCCCGGTGTTATTTCTTGCGTGAGATATTTGCGGATGGGACTAGCTAAGAATTACCAAGTTTGACAAAAAAAATGGGTCATGGTGGACCCAATTTTTTTCTGATACTCTGTAAATTCATAACTAGTGAGCCTCATTTTATTTATTTATTTATTTATTTTTCAGCGGGTGATTACTTCTTTACTCACGTGTCAGTCACCTTAATGCAAGGCAGCTACCCGGCACCTCCACCAAACAGTCTAAAACAAGTTTTGAGGCCTGTTGCTTTGTCTATGAGTCGAGTTGACGCAACTCATTGTGATTTCTATGAAAATATTTGTATCCACATAAACAATAGGCCTACACACCGATACATTTTAGTTATACCACTTTATTCGGGGGAAAGGCATTCGATTTCTTTACATTTGTTATGCATATACGTTATTGTTTCTCTTTCAATTGAATGTTATGTTCACTTAAAATTTGTATGTGAATGTATGGATTACAACCATTTTACCCTCTCAGTCACGAATTAAATTGGACTTAAATCTTAATACTCTTAATTAGGTCATTTTCAGGAATCAAATTATTTTTTCATTTTTTCCCCCTGAGAATCATGATATTTTTCGCATGATACATTTTATTTCAAATTTAAATTTTGAGTGCATTTCTAAAGAAGATTTTTTCCTGAATGTTTTGTAGATTTTAGATTTTGTTTATCTCAATAAACAGCAATATTACAATATTACATTTCCGGGATAAACCAAAATTTTCACATTTTTGGCAATTTTTACTGATGTGTATTTTCAATCTTCTATAATAAAGGTACAATTCATCCCATTGAAATGGGTTTTTTACATTGTTTCAAATTCACCCTATTTTTTATTAATGTGGTCAAACATAAAACCCTATCATTTAACCGGTATATTCATGGACGACATGACTGAAAGGGTTAATTAAATCCTTTGATTTTCGGTTCATTGATTCGTTCGATTATAGTTTATAGCAATGAATGTTCAAAACCGTGTAGGGCCTATAATTATTATTGTGGTAAACAACAAACTTGCTTAGTAAATAAATAATTGTGTTATGTTCATTATTAGACTAATACGTCACAAACTACCACAAATAAAATTCGTTTTATAATTAATGATTCGTCCAAAGACATCCGATGTTAACTGCTTGTCCATTTACTAACATCAATATGAAGTCTGGCATTTCTGCCTTGGTGGCTAGGGCTAACGGAGGAGCCCACCATAGCTTTGCTCTGTGTTGATAATAGTCACCACCCTGTTTTGAAGTTTGATCTGGTTAAAATTCACATACATTCTAAATTTCGTTATTTTGTCTTTGTGTTTGTCAAGTAGATCAATGAGTTTTTGTCACACTTCGCCTTTATCTGTATCCATATAGAAATTTATTTATTGAAACAAAACAAATACACATTTATTAATTTATTAATTAATTTAATAAAAGGGGCTATTACCACAACAATTTTTTTACTACCACAATCTATATCTATAGCATATTACTACACTAAAATGGCCGTTTAAAATATCATATCTTTTAACTGTGATTTTATACAAATTTTTAAATTTTTTACATCGTGAAATAATCGAAAATAGGCGTTTTGGGCAATTTCTTTCATCGGCTTTAAACTGCTTCCTTTTGTTCTACATAGATACTAGAGCATCATATCAATCTAAAATCGCCCTTTATAACATTGTTTCTTGAAACTGTGCACAAATATTCACTTAAACACGCAAAAATATGCATATGAAAATCACACCCCTTCTTGGTAATCAGCATTGCCATATTTTGACCGATTTACTTGCCCAAATTTAAAAACAAAATATAGAGGATTTACAGAAAAGTCTGTCGAGTACGTCAATAAGGCCATCATTTTTTTTGGATCAAAATCCTCCAAGGTCACGGGGCATAAAGATCGTCCCCATGTTATTTGTAATGAGAGATTTTTGCCAATGGAACCTAGCTCGAAAAATTACATGTTCGACATTTTTTGGGAGGGTCATGATTGACTCAATAATTTTTTGTTGATTTCTAAATTCATAACAATTTAGCCTGAATGAAATATATTTTTTAAGTTTAGCGGGTGAATACCCCTTTAAACGTCTATTCTATTCAGTTCAGTTAAAAAACTAAATTAGTGTTTTGTTTTCTCCGCCAATATAAAAAATAATCATCTGATTTCACCTCCAAGCCCTTGGCAACATTCAAGTACAAAATTCACTAAATGACAAAGAAAATTATAAAAGAAAATATTTCTGGTTATTTTTATTTTTTTAAAAGACAACTTTTGTTCGTTAAAAAAAAGGAAATTTAAATTCATTTTCATCCCAAATGCCTGCCTCTTGGCTAAGGCTCTACCCATTGGCCCTCTGGAAGTTGATATAACTTAGACTTCTGCATTATTGTTGTCATAAAATAAATTCGCATTTAGTGTGTGTGCGTGAAAAGACATGCTTTTAAGATAATCTTATGGGAAATCGCTTAGAATCTACTAACATAAACATGCTTAGCAATTAATTTCGAATTAACAAGGTTTAGGTTTAATTAAAGTAGATATTTTTAAATTCGTAATGTGTGAACCTAAACAATGAAATTTCATAGTTCTAAAAAAATCAGGCAAATCGTTGATACTATCCACGTGATTCACAAGATTTAAAAAGCAAATTTTGAACGGCAAAATTGGGAGCATTTTTCCCCTTCAAAATGTTGTATTTTTGCACCTCTTAAAAGTTCCCCCGAAAATGGACGAGTATGCCTATATGACTCTTCTAAGTATGTCAATGGGTTAAAAGTAAAGTGGCTGCAGTAATCTGCAATGATAAATTTAACGAAACATTGTCAATCATTGCAGAGTGACACTTTCTCTACAGTGCCATGACAATGACACTATACTTTCTTGAAGAAGATCTTGGGATCGATTCTTGGTTCAGTTCAGGCAGGTATGTTTAACACGTATTAGTTCATCGGATTCCATAAATAATATTTAAGGATTTAATTATGTAAAATGGTGGTTTTGATGCCATTGCCACTAAACGCACAATAAATTTTAATTTTATACTCCGACAGCCGCGGGTGAGACGATCATTGTTATTACTTGAATTTAAGTTAAGTTGTAAAAAACATTTTTGTACTACGGAACTTCATAATATCCTAAAGTCTTGTTGTTATTTCAAATACAATATTTACAAAATACATCGAAATGTATATCGAAAATTTCTTGTTTCAGTTTCAGGTATCTGAAAAATATATTTTTGTTATTGTCTCTGTTGTGATTATATTATTTCCGTTATCTACACAAAAATGGTTTTATGACCTCGACAGTGTACCCTACACCTTTTGTTCTGAAATTCTTACCCTACTTTCCGAGAGGGTTGGCGCCTGAGGGGGTGGGGGGGGGGAGGGATTGGGCACTTCCCTCTTTGACACTGTGGAAATGCACAAATATAAATAAGTGTGGCTCGTTGGTCTTGTTGTTAGCGTATCTGCTTCCAATGCAGAAGGTCCAGGGTTCGATTCCCGTTAAAGTCAGAAGTTTTTTAACTTCTGATTTGGACTTAAGTCCATCAGTTCTTGTCTTAGGAGTTTGTAAACGGTGACTTTTGGAGCCGTCCTAGCAACGAAGCACATAATAAATTTCAGAGTTGTTCTGAATCGGCCTTGTTGATTCTGGCGTTGATTCGCGGGTGTTCGCACTGTCCATACCACTGATTGCTATATTTCCTATTAAAAATATCGATCTTTGGTTGGTTATCGCTCACTCGTCGATTGCGTCGGGGCCTGCAGGGTTGGTTTGGTCGCTTTGATTTAAAGTCCCCCACTGAAAATCAGTTATATAACTGAGTAGGCAGACTCTAAATAAAATTTATTTATTTATTTATTTATTTATTTATTTATTTAAAGTTAATTCATCTTGAGAGTCAACCCACTCAGTTACATAGCTTGATATTCAGTGGGGGACTTTAATTTAAAGCAGACCAAGCTACCCCTGTAGGCGCCGACATCTACGAGCGAACAATGGGCCAACTAGAGACACCGATCAATCAAGCTGGACACGATTCCATGCGCTGAGCAGCTCCATAGAATCAACAATTGACTAATTCGGTAATCTTTGAATTAAAATTATGATACCTCGTTGGTAGGACGGCTACAAAGTCACCGTTTACACAATCCTAGCCATGAAATGATGGACTCCATATTATGAGACGTTCAAAATCTTCTTCCTGAAGCAGGATTCGAACCATGGCCCTTCTGCGTTGGAAACAGGAACAATAATCACAAGATAATCACCGACAGTGAGATCACCTAGATTTTTATTCGGAAGGTCTTGGGTTCGAATTCAGTCGAGACCGATAATCCTGACTGAAGGTTTTTCCCAGGGATTGAGTCCTCTCAAAATATCCCTCGTACATCCCTTCACAATTGTCATATCCGCAAAACCTGAAGAGGGGCATTCATTGCACAGGTTTCCCTCGGTCCGAACCACAACTCCGACTTGAGGTGAAAGTTGTGGTAGAGTTCCTTCCTCTAGGTCTCGCCCGGGGCTCGACCTCTGAACCTCACATTCCGAGGGGGGCGCGGCCTTCTTTGACTCACGCAGGACGAAGTTCTTCGCAACATCGTCTACGTTAGATCACCTGGATACTCGCGAAATGTAAGTAATTGTTTAACGACCTCTGTGCGTACCCCGTGATTAGGCGGGACATTGATGTGGACGGCACGTGTGGTCGGGTATATTGTGAGTGGACTGTGGACATTTCACGGGATATACCGCGCTGGTTTATAACGCGCTAGTCTGCATGGGGGGGGGGGGTCATCGCGCAGCTTATCATCGGTAATTGCCGACTTTAATGTCAGTAAATGTATATTTACTTTTATATTTTGGAGGATATTTTCCTATTTTTTAAATATATAGTCAGTCCATACTTAAAAAAAGGCATCAGTTCTTGGCTTAGAGACTTTATAGCCGTCCTAACAACGAGGCACATAATAAATTCTAAGTTCCGGATCAGCCTTGTTGGTTCTGGCGTGAGTGGAATCGTGTCCAGCTTGATTGATCGGTGGTGTCTATGCGGTCTCTATAGTTGGTCATTGTTCGCTCGTCTATGGTGTTGGCGCCTTCAGGGTTGGCTTGCTCTGATTTGAATTTAATGAGTTGATATATCAGACTACATGCAAATACGAATTGATTTATTTAATAATAATAATTCCCACATACAGATAAAATATTCGTATAATTATTCAAAATCATTATACAATAGGATGGGTTTCTTATGTCTCAGTGGGCAAGTAGTCAATGGAGTGTTGAGACTTGAGACTGAGCAAGTATTTTGTAAGTGGAGATTTTATGGCATCCCACCGCCAAAGAAAACATGCATAAACTAGAAACTGTACAAAACAGATCGACTAAGATGTCATCAAGTTTAAATTAATGACAAGTAATTAATTACAATTTGTATGAACAAAATATAAAGCAATCATGGGGGGCAGAATTGATCTTTGTATATAGTGCTTCTAGAAGGGAAATGCTCAATATACCTGATAGTTTAGACTTTAGAGGATGTAGTCAAGAGAACAGAGAAGTGACATTATTTTCCTCAATAAGGTGTTCTTCATTCACTTGCTGCAATGTTTTAGTAACACCCTTATTTATTATCACTAGACCGCTTCGTTAACGCTTTTTACAGTCGCGTTGATGGATGAGCTTTCATGGTTGATTATCGTTGCCCTAAAAGTACGATTTCTATGAGAAATATTTCTTCGGTTATCCCTCAAATTATATCACATATCTAAGTTCAGTGATTTCAAACGTTCCCATAAGTTTCATCAAGATCAGAGTAGCCGTTTGCCCGGTCGCGGGCCTAATATCACGAAAATATCGCATTCGAAATAGTAGACAATCACAAAAATACGATATTCAATAGAAATATTTATTCCATTGTACCCAAAAAATTGGTAGATCTAAGTTTAGAGATTTCGAAGGTACCCTCTATAATTTTCATCAAGATCGCATTTGCCGTTTTCCGGTAGAGAGCGAACAAATAGAAAAAGGGGGAAAAATACCCTAAAGTTATATTTTTCTCTGTAAGAAATTGAAGTCTTCGCTTCGCTGATCCAATTGACGACTGGTGATGGGCGGAGCGCTAAGTCACGTGACGAGAAGGTGGGATAAATCCTCATTTCGCAAGTTGACGCCTGCTAAAAGGCGCAACACTTATCACGCTCTAACTTTGTTTCCATTTGACATTTGGACAAAACCTTAAGAATAGTATGTAGCAAACATATCATTTCTTCTCATAGTGATTATCTCGAATTTTTAGGGCACATCCGTAAATTTGGTATATCGATGTACGTATTATACATGAAAAAAATATCAAAGATTATAACTTTTCTCATCTTCAATTGACAAAAAACTACTGTTCGGATTTCGACATGATATCTTTTTTAAATATGCATCAGACTATAACAAAGAAATAAATCAACTTTCTAGATAGAAAGTGCACTAAACGAAAATTAATGCATAGAGTAATATTCAGAGTGTAGTTTTTCACGGCTCACCCGCACATCAAAAGTGCGTATTTGTTATGAAAACACACCTTGCATATAAGTCTATGCTATGAATTTTCGTTCAGTGCACTTTCTATCTAGAAAGTTAATTTATTTCTTGTCTTAAGAGTAGATGCATACTTTGAATGAGGTCTTGTTGAAATCCGATTGAAAGTTATTTGTCAAATAGAAGTTGACAAAACTTATAATTTTTAATATTTTTTCCATGTATAATACGTACATCGATATAACAAGTTTACGGCTGTGTCTAAAAATTCGAGATCATCACTTTTAGAAGGAATTATATGTTTACTACGTATTATTCCAAAGGTTTTTTTTCCAAATTATGAATAGAATAAAAGTTAGAGCGTGATAAGTGTTGCGCCGTTCAGCAGGCGTCATCTTGCTGAATGAGGATCTATCCCACATCATTCCGCCACGTTGCTTCGTGACGTCAGGGGGCGGGTAAATCACTAGTCGTCAATTAAAATTAATTTGCTCAGGACATTTCGAAGCGTCGAGTATATTTCATTGTGTTGCAATCTCATGATGCCTACGAGTCGACCCTGGATGCCACTCAAACACCTACGACTATGTCGTCACTTCCGGCTGACGAATGCTCTTCCGGGTAAGACTGACCGGCGACCGCAGCAACAGCAAAGATACCGACGAGACTTCATTAATCATTATAACCATCCGCGGCCAGACTTCGCACACTCCAAGTCTCCATCCAACAGATTACAAGTCGGCCTCGTTATAACTTGTTTGCGGCACAGGATTTCTGTGTGTTTTTGGATTAAGGGCGCGTAAACCGTTGGGTCATAATGCCTTAGGGGATGTCGGGAGGGAAGGCCAATGCTGGTCAGAAACACCCACAGACAAGGGCGCGTAAACCGTTGGGTCATAATGCCTTGAAAGATCCATGCTGGTCAGACACACCCATAGACAAGGGGGCGGAAATGGGACTGTTCACACGTCGTGGTCTTCATGGTATTTGTCATTGTTTGGTACTTGGTAGTCATTGTGTCGTCTTCGGGGAGGTCGTCGAGGGGAGGGATGTGGTTTCCCGACGATGACTGCCAGAGCTCGCCTCTAGTTTTGGGGAGTTATATACCCCCTATACATAATAGGTGATGTTTGCCAGACGGACTTTTCCTCCTTCCTTGCCTTTTACTATTAGCAGAGCATGCACTGGGCCAAAAAAATACGAACATCTATAGAAGCTAACCATTTTTGATTTTAGTTATCTTCAAACAATCACGGATACCAGAGTACCCAAAAAGAGGGAGTGAAGCTACTTTATATAGTCAAATAAATTGAAATAATTCGTTGTGTGTTTATTTTTTTGGTGACTGCGCCGGGATACCTTTCCAAAATGTTCGTTTTTTCTTACAGTCCGCTTTGGTGGAGGTGCCGGGTCATGAATTTCATCACTTTCTGTGGAGCTAGCCCCGATCGCCTTACCCTCCATGACTCAGATCCCCGATTCTCTAAAATATGAACGTGTTTCTTCAAAAGGTCTCGAAGAGAGAGAAAATGGTGGAGGTGCCGGGTCATGATTTTAGTCACTTTCTGGGGAGCTAGCCACTGTGCTAACGCCTTACCCTCCATGACTCAGATCCCCGATACTTTTAACTTTTCTGTTAAAACTTTGAAGTTCTCTAAAATATGAACGAGTATCTTCAAAAGTTCTCGACAAGAAAAAGAAATCCTAAAATCGTGTTCTTTCTAAAAAAAAATTACAGTGGTTCCTTCTTCCTTCATATAGAGTATTTTACATATAAGCGATGTGATTATGATCTTCTTCAGGTGACCAGTTACATAAGGTAAATGCTAAAAGCGACAGTGTTGGCTTGACTGATCCAAGATGTCCGTCATTAACCTATGACTGAGGTCTGAGGAACACTTTGAGCGCAGTTGGTTGAAGGACTGCTGGTGGCAGGTCTCGAACCAGCATTACGCGGCGTCTCACACATACGAGCTGTCACCTCCCAGCATGGTGCAGTAAGAACCTACGCTGGCTTGTGTTCTACGCTCTCCTAGCCCGCGGGCCGAACTCTGAGACGGTGGCGCCGCGCGGACCGGCCAGACAGGTGCCCGACACACCCCTCACCGCCCGGTCAAAGGGAACGCGCAGCAGAGAAGAGAAAAGATTAGCGAGGATGGCAAAAATTTATGTGCGTTTCCGAGGCCGACGTCGCGGAAGGTGCAAAACTGCAAATAGCAGAAGTGCCGCGCGGGAGGGGGGGGGAGGGGGGGGGGCACGTTGTAATACCTGCACTCGCCGAGGATAGAGAAATCTCCTGAGCGTACGCCAACGTTGACAATTTCCACCAAAACCCTTAACACTTGTTTAGAAATGATTATAAAATTAAACCACTACATTTTTTGGCGTATTATTGTAATAGTTTGTGATAACTCTTGGGGGGGGGGGGGGGGGTGTTATTGGCCCTAAACAATAATGAAATATAAATTTAAAAAACTTTTAGCCAGGTCACTACTTACATAAACCAAATTTTTGGGTGAAGTCTTGGTGGAAGGTTTTAAATTTACGTTTTATTGTGATCTCATATTTTCAGAAGCAACAAAGGAAATAATAAATACGAAAGTTTTAAAACCGGTGTCCGTGTTATGGTTCAGTTCACCTTCGTCCACTATATAACGTGAGAAGCCGACGATGCCCAAACCCAAAATATTAAATAAATAAAAAATATGTAAATTCGCATTTCGACTTTCGAGTCAAAATTTAAGCACCATTCAATATATTTATTGGGAGTGGCCGTTTCAACCGTAGAGATCAACATATAATATGCAAAAATATCTGATAATCGCACGAAGCCCTCGGTCACAAAAAACCTAACAATGAATGAAAACCATTGAATATGAAATAAGGTTATTATCGCAGGTGGAAAATACTACGAAACCAGAGTTTTATAGCATGAATTGGAGTTTTGGGGTTAATTTATGCATCATCGCTGCGTTTTGCACTTGTTTTTTCGAAGTGGTTTGAAAGTTGCGTGCTCTCTTCAGAACAGGTGCTGCCTGTGTCTTTATACTTCCCTCGGAGTCGGCGAGATACATTATCACACTTTATTGACGCTTTTGTTCTGCAATAACCTAATCTACTAAACTGCTGACCACTATTATTCTGAATTATGTTCATTTGGAGCTGCTTGTGCCAAACAATCTTGTACTAACACGAGGGAATATTTTGATCATACGTTATTTTCTGCTTTGTCTTCTATATTGCATCAAATTATTGCATTCAGATTTTTCAACTTTCCTACAATTATAATTTTAGTGATTTTTAGTAGGAAATGTACTCAATTCATTGATTGTACACTACATTCTGACTAATGTAAGTGGTGTAAAGTCAAGCTAGAATGGAGTAGGTTGTGCTATTTCCAGTGGCGTAACTACGGGAGGGGGGGGGGGGGGGGGAAGCCCAAAGGAGGGCACAATTTTCTGTCAAGATTTTGAAAACTGATAGTAAAATTGACAAATCTTCACAATTTTAATAATTATCGACGAAACCATGCTAAAACCTAAAATACCACCATTTGCAATGAAAACTCAAATTTCAGTGAGTAGCCCCCCACCCCATTGAATTAGGAAACATACATTTCCCGAAACAATTATCTCATGGGCAATGTCGTCCTCCCCCCCCTAAAAAAAAACAAGGGTTAGTTACGCCACTGGTTATTTCGTTCTTTTATTTTTAAAGAGAAACAATTTTTTCGATAGTTTTCGTTGCACAACACACAATACGAAACGTAACAATGACAGCTAAATAGAAAGAAAAGACAGTTCCCGACATTCCCACCAACAATTCCTCTTATGCAGCATGATTAGGCGAATCTCTCGTCATTCACAAAGGGGTGCCGGGGGGGGGGGGGGGGCACAGACAGACAGAAGCCGCGCTCCCATGGCGCCAAGCGGGCCAGAGCGCTGGAGCTGAGATAGACAGGTCCACAGGGTTCATAACCGCCGGACATAACGCACATAATATAGTGTGCATGCATCATTTTTAATTGATATTAATGATTGTATTTTGTAGCCACCTAGACAATATTTAGTATTATTCCTAAAAATATAGGTTCTCGGTCTCTAAGAGGAAAAAGTTACTATACTTGAACTTTGTTCGACGGCGAACGATTCTTAGAAAAGAGCATTGCCTCTTCATTTTTCAGAGACCACATAAAATATTAATTTTTGCTAAAACTTTATTTCACTCATATTATCTTAATTTGTATACTAGGAAAACGCTTAAGTCCCGCCGCGTTGTTGGATGAGCGTAATTGGTGCATTGAGCTGCCATGTGTTACGCGGATTTTCTGTTGTTCTGTGAAAAAATCATTACTAAGTCAAAGATTTTTTTTTAATTAAATTAAATTAAATAAAAAAATAACTTAATTTTTTTAATTAATCGTAATTTTTAACAAAGAAAAAAAATCGTAAAATTGCAATTTTCATAAGAAATAAATATTCGATTGCGCTCAAATTTAACACGAATATATTAATTCATGAAATTAAGGTTCTGTGAAAAAATAATTACAATAGGATAAAGCATGTAGGTGTAATAAGTCAAAGAATTGTTTAAAAAAAAAAAAACGTAAAATTTCGATTTTCATGAGAAATAATTTTTCGATTACGCTCAAATTTCGCACGAATATCTAAATTCATGAAATTAAGGTTCTGTGAAAAGATCGTTACAATCGGATAAAGCGTGTAGGTGTTATGAGTCGAAGAAAGTTTTTAAAAATCGAAAAAAATCGTAAAATTGCGTTTTTTATGAGAAAAAATTTTCCGATTGCGCTCAAAACGTGGCAGTTCTAAGTTCAGAGATTTCGAAGGCCTCCATGAAATTTCATCGCAATCGGAGTATCGGTTTAGCCGGAATCGTGTGGACAACCAACAAAAATACAGAAAGAAAAAAAAAAACATTCCGGATTTTTTTCTCCAGTGTAGTGAAATGGAATCTTCGCTTCGCTCGCTACGCTCATCCAATAACTATTGTTTTGAGTCTACCGACAACGACAGTCATAAAAATATTATATCTAAATTATACCGTGATTTTGAGCATGTTTCAACGTTGAACCAATTTCACCCAAGAAGAAATGTACGTAATACAAGCAAATTTGACATGTGAAGTCAGGTAGCCTACCTAAAAATCCCCCAATTATATAAGACGGTGTTTTCAAGTTCATATCACGTTTCATGACGGCTGAGCGTCACCCTAACTGGACTGGCATAACTGAAATGACAATCTTTGACATTTGAAAAGTATTTTTTCTCAATTATTGGTGGTTAGTGATGTGTGGATTTTTCGACTAGGATGTTGGATTCCACGGCAATGAAACTACAAAATACATTTTATTTACACATTAAGCTAATAATTGGTTAACTTCATTTGAACAAGTGGGTGAATTTTTTTTTTTATTTATTTAATTATTTAACGTATCCTATTCAGTTATAAAACTGATTTACAAAGGAGGACAACTAAATAAATCTAATCACATAGATGCAGACATAACTACAGTCAGTCTAGTAAATATTTGAAATAGTAACATTACAAACAAAAATGAATTAAAACACAACAATTTTGATAACAAATAAAAATGATATTAAATGCAATTAATTAATGAATCAAATATAAATATGGTGTAGAAAAAAAGAAGAAAAAAGAAAAAAAAAAAAAAAGAAAGAAAAAAGAAAAAAGAAAGAAAGAAAAGGAAAAAAGAACATTAAAATATAAAAAAGAAAAACGAAAAATATAAATAATAAAAAAATGCATATATAATGCATATTATAAATATCACAAAATAACTGTTAAAAGATAATATTTTTGTAAACATATTTTGGTGCTCCCCTCCAATGGACGACCAAGACTGGCCTCCTGCCGCCGCTCTGTAGTCTGTATACTCAGACAGCAGGCGTGGTCAGGTCTGTGGCGTTGATAGATGGTCCGCGTCATCGGAGGTCGCGGGGTTAAGGATGTGTTTAACTAGGAGATCAAACAACTATCTATAACGCTGACAGAGGCTCGGGTTTCAACGTTTAACATTTAACACGTTGGTCCACTCGTTCGTATCATCATTAGCAGTTAGCGCACAAGCAAGAGCTGAACAGCGTCTTTTTAGTTTTTACCACCGCTCGGAATCTCATATGGTTTGAACGAAGCGTGTGGAACCAACACGATTTTGATTTATTGAATATAAAGGCGCGCCAACCGTTAGGTGTCATAATGCACCACTCTAGCTAAGGGATGTCGGGACGACAGGCGCATGCTGGTTAGAACCAGCCACCAGCAGAGGGAGGGAAGAGGAGAAACGACAAACGTTACCCGCAAACTACCGTATCGCGGCCGAGAGCGGTCCGATTCGCGAGTTTGTCGCGGCAACGAGGTTTTCAAACAAAAAGGTTTTCCAACCAGGGGTTTTTCTACGAACGACTTCAAGTCGCGCGCAAATTCTCTCCCGGGCCCAGCCCGAGGGGGGGGGGGGGGAGAGGGGGAGAGACCAAGAGACGTTGGTTCGATTCGACACAAAGCACGGAACTTGTCTGTTTTGACTTTGGACGGGTGGTCGCCTATTCGATTCCATGCACCAGCAATACGGACATGCTTCCCCACCATGGTGGATCCGAAGCCAAGGCAAAGACTGCCCCCTCCACAACAACTATCCTCCCCCCTCCCTCACATGACTTCGTCCCTGGGTAAATTGTGGGGGAAGTCACGGATCGAATCCCACCACTGACAATCCTGAAAGATTTTTTAGTTTTCTTAATTTTTAACGATGAATGCTGGGATTAAACAGCCGTCGGATATTCTCAGCAATGACAATGTAAGCAAGAAAATGATGGTGTTATTACTTGCAGCCAAATTTAACTGTCCTCCATGGTAAATCAGTTTTTATAACTGAATGGGATGGATAGACGTAAAATAAATAAATAATAATAATAATACCAACTTAATATAAAAACAGAAGTTAATATATGCTCAATTAAGTTCGCAAGCACACTCCACCACCGTCGACGGGTATTGAAACCACGACCTCCCGATTCCGACTCTGAAACCGTTAAATTTCGAACCTAACTCGAACTTTCAGAAGGGTTGTTACTTCTATGAAATATCGAACCGAATATGATTACGAAACGAACTACCGAAATCGTTATATTAGTCAAAGTTGTGAGAAGTCTGGACCGGCACCTCCACCAAGAAAGTATATAACTTCTGGACCGGCACCTCCACCAAGAAAGTATATAACTTCTGGACCGGCACCTCCACCAAGAAAGTATATAACAAGTTCTGGACCGGCACCTCCACCATCCAAATTTTTATTTTTTCTACGCGGAAATTGAGAACTTTTCTTCAATCATAGGGTCTGTTTTCAAATACTCTATTCTTGACTCTAAATCCTGGGTCCGCAGGTAATCTTTTAAATGAAGTTATTATTATTGTTTATTATTATTATTATAGGTTATTATTGCTGTAGAGAGGGTATTTCAATATGTTTGATAAGAATAAGATTAATTATTACATTTAGGTGTGCTATCAACACGTTGCAAGCCTGCTACAATCATTATGGAATAAAATTGAACCCTCCGCCCCTATCGCCTCCTGGATCCGCCACTGGAAACCACCCAGGTGCCAGTAAACCCGTGTCCACCAGTTCACGCATGCGTACTCCTGCCAAGCAGACGGCGACCCGGTTGAGAGCGGGTCCAAGGGGTTGTTGTCGAGCTCATGAGAGGCACGACGGCGCCAGCCCGCGTTACGCGAGCCGCAGACCAAGAGCGACAACCCTTTGAGCGTCGTCGTCCCAGAAGTAATCGCCCTTGTTCGGGATTCACCGCCGGAAATACACGAACAATAACAGAGAGGGAAAACATGGCAATCTAATGGTGTATAAATGTCGGCAAATACAATCGACTAATAGGTACTTCTGGAAATAAAGTATCATATTTCACAATCGTCCTGTTCTCAGAAGAAGAAAAAAACATTTGAAAATCAAATAGAGCACAATATTGTTTATCACAATGTCAACAAATAAAAATAGCACACGGTGAAAGGATTCCTCTTTGGCCCGGATCTGAGAATTCTGTCGCGCAAGAGACCGACGCCGAGTCACAGGCATTTCTATTCATTCCATATCATGCTATTGCTATCGTTGCATTTTCAGGTTATATATTTTTGCTTTTTTTTATTATTATTTATTTGCTTTTGAATGTCCAGTACATGTACAAAACAAAGACAAGCAGCCAGAAGAGGGCTTGAAGCCCAAAACACATGTGGTGTCCGACTGCCTTACTACATTATTCATAATTTTTGCCTTCAGCGGTGACACATACGATTGGTCCGAACTCCGAAGCGTGGGGAGAAGGTGGGTTCGAATTCCGCATATGGCATTTTTTGCAATTGTCCTTCACCTTCATCTATCGCCACATCGTATAGAGAAGTTAGCAACTGAAAACCTAGTTTTCCAGTTTGCCTTATAGTTTGGCTAAAACGTCAAAATCAAAATTAAACTAAGTAAATCTGCGTTTCTTTTTTATTACATGAAAATGTGAGCTCCTACTTTATTGATTTCCGAAGAAGCTTCTTGAAATCCAGTGCCTTCATGTTGAGAGCCCTCAGATCCAGAGAAAGTTCCCTCCACAGTCTTGTCGCACGAGGATAAAATTATTACGAATATAGGCTTACAACTTTAAAGTTAATTCAAATTGTGCTTTTATAAATTTCAAAACTGTGTGAAGCAAACATTTTAGGGAATTAACATTGAGAACATGCAGATTATCAAGAGAAGTCAACATGGACCAACCAGCATATTATTGATTGAATCGATATTTGCAGTTATTTCTCAGTCGTAGCCCTGTCCCAATGTGATATAATCTTTATTGTCAAGCGGTGTCATACTCATAGGGGGGCAACACGTTTGGAAATACATCTGGTAGATGTGTCTCAATGTTTCAGAACGTATAGCGCTCGCACTGAGAACAAGGCTAGATCGATTCAAACCAATCGTAGCTGAAGCTGAAGATTTCTCAAAGGTTTTTGTAGATGAATTAATGATGATGATTTTAATGGGCACGTGTTCTCGAAACCATTCCAACCCTTCATCCAAGGAAACCCGAATAAACTTGTTTTCTAAGATCTATTCGTACAAACTTTACAGAAGATGAGCTAGAAAATGTAGTTTTATTATCAAGCGCATTTACTCTTCTTGCATGTTATATTTGATGCCATTTATGGTTATTTCATTTTGCAATGCCTGACAGCTAATGACATGGAATTTGGAAATTAACACTGAAAATTATATTTTGCATTATTTTATATTTGTTGGTTAGTAAAGATGTTGAAATTGAAGGATCAATATTAGGACCCCTTTTATTTATTCTTTACATAGATGATATATCTACTATAATGGGAGGAATCAATTATATTTTATATGCTGATGACTTGGTCTTTTATTTAGAAGGTGTGGATGTTGAAGAGATCGTAAGACGTCTTCAAGAAGTTTTAAAGAGGATGGATGATTGGTTTAAAACTCAGGAACTTGATATTAATTATAGTAAAACAAATTTTATGATTTTTCATAAGGCTAATGATAGAAGCATGAATGATATTCATTTGACGTTGAATTGTAATGGTAAGCTAATTTCTAGAGTATATGAATTTAAATATCTTGGAGTTTTCTTATATTCACTCTATTATTGATTATTGTTTAGTGGTTTGGGCAGTAAGACCTTCTACCGAATATGTTGTACTTCAGAAGAGAATTGACCATCTGTTTGATTCAATTCCTATAAGCCAAGATTTACAATCTGATTGCTTCACGATTGAGGAAAGAATGAAATATAGCGTACTGGTAAATACATACAAAGTATTGAAAGGTATGTATTCAGGTATTTTACCCAAATTTTTCAATTTGTTGATCGTGATAGAAATTCTATTCTAATGAACTCTTTGAAAGTTCCTAAATTAAATTCTGAATCATTAAGAAAGTCATTCTTGTACAGAGGAGTATCCTTTTGGAATTCAATTTCTTATGATATTAGAAGCCAGTTTACTGAGCTAGGAATAGTACAATTTAAAAGTAAAATTGAAGCAATGATAATGAATCGAAGAACAAAGAAGAATTGATTTTACTATTATTTGTGGGCATTGTCACTGTGTTTATGTAATGTTAATTTATATTCATATGTTCTTATTTATGATTTTGCTGTTCTCTTTGTTTGTTTATTATTGCTTTGATTTTGATGTATTCAATGTATTTTCAATTGATATTTTTCTGCCTAGATTGTCTGGTTGCCGCCCACTGGTGGAACTTGCAACTTGAGTTAGGTGTCCTGTATCATTGCTGTGATCAGTTTTTGACTTGAACAATTTTAAATAATTATATATCTGATATAATTATATATTAAAGTCAAGATCTTTTGTACTAAATTGTTATCAAGATTTGAACACAAGAATGATGGTTGAACACAAGAATGAAGATTCGCGTTCGGTGGTTTCTTCCGCGAAAGATTGGTTACTCCCTGATTTGCTGTTCCTGATTTTTGGCAAACCTCATATTCGTTTGAGTGGGATCGTCTAATAAATCAGTTTTTCTTTTCGTTTTTCTTTTTTAATGTTTTTTTCTTTTTTCTTTTTTCTTTTTTTCTTTTTTTTTCTTTTCTTTTTTTCTTTTTTCTTTTCTTTATTTCCCCACCCCTTTTTTTATATATTCGATTCATTTATAAATTGCATTTAATATCCTTTTTATTTGTTATCAAATTTGTTGAGTATTTAATGCATTGTTGTAATATTACTATTTCAAATATTTACTTAAATGTAGTTCATTGTTGTGTCTGCATCTATGTAATTAGATTTATTTAGTTGTCCTCCTTTGTAAATCAGTTTTTATAACTGAATAGGATAGACGTTAAATAAATAAATAAAATAAATAAATAAATAAATATTGAAATGACATAAACAATCCTGGTTTCTTTAGTAATAAATAAATAAATAAAATAAATAAATAAATAAACTAAATAATAAATAAATAAATAAATAAATAAATAAATAAATAAATAAAGGGTGTCTATCGACTGACCTACGCTCGACTGTCACAATTAACTGTCATAATAACGATTGACCTTAAGACCATATAAAATACATTACACGTTGGGTTATAACAGTTGCCCACCTACCAGTTGCACATTATGCCAGTCTTGAAAAATTGAATGTAGCCTTTTGAGTGTGCAACCGTTTATAACGTCAACTGATATAGCATTGTTTCTTATGTGACGGTCAGTTGCTCAATTGTGAGTCGTTCAAATCTATTTTATTTTTTTTAATTTCCTTCCAACTGTTATTTGTGCAACTGTTATAGAAACAACTGCTATAACAACAACTGTCCATAGGCTATTTCATGAGCGAAATGGACTATCTTGTCGATATTATACCAGTTGCTCACTATGACAATCGTTCTAATATTTATTTAATTAAATTATTAATGCGAACCTTTTAAAAACTGATATAGTGTGCGACTGTACTAGCAGCCATATGTTAACGTTGAAAACTTATTTCAAATCCCTCTATGGCAGTTCGTCATTATGTCAGTTGCTCCTGGTTTCGTAAATTATTTTATATTTAAAATAATTTCTGTGCGACTGCCATAATCTCTATTTTAAATTAAATTTATATAGTGGGGCAACTGTCATAGTCAGCAACCGTCATTGCGAGCGACTCTATATGATGATATAGTTAACACTTCTGCCGCTAGAGCGCTCCTGAATGAAGTTGTGCGAATAAATACACCTAGAAGTACACAGTAATTAATATTGCCAACAAATTGTGTCTGAATTAATCTGTAATAATTATATTGAGTGCATACTTGAACGTTACTAATATTTTATTCTATTTGTGATACAATGTACCTCTGTTCGTGTTTACTGCGGTACTTTAAATGGAAGGATTGAAAGTATAATGGTACAATGGCATACATTTAAATCAATTACTTATATGAATGCCACTTGTTTTTTGAGGAGAGTGGCTGTAAGGTTCAAAACAATGTATTCCTATTTATGTTCGTTACATGTAAGTAGTTACGTACATGCATAGCACTTTAATGGAAGTAGTAAAAGTAAGGTTACAATGAGCCTATATTTATTTGAATTTTGAGAGTGATATTTTTTGGGAAACCTGTGATAAGAGTGCAATGCATGCCATTCTTCATGGGCCCGGATCCACAAGGCAGAGGGTTAAGCTGTAATTAACTCCCATTTCGGTATCCACAACATGGAAGTTACTCGGTTTTCTGATAAATATTTTAGATAAATAAGTCAGAAAAACGCTTAACTCAATTTTGTGGAAACCGAAATGGGAGTTAAGTACAGCTTACTTATTAAATTAACTCCGTTTTTTGGGTAACTAATCTTTGTAGATCCTGGCCCAGTGTATATAATAACTAGTTATATTAAAATTAAATTATCTTTCGCATTCGCCGACTGAGGAAAAACTAAAAAAAAAATTCAGTCATGATTGCCGGTCTTGACGAGATTAGAATACGGGACCTCCTGAATCAGAGTCGCGCGTTCAGCGTTCAAGTTCAAGTCAAAATTGTCGGTAATAGTGAATGAAGTATGTGCATTGCAGCTAAAAAATTTAAAGTGAAACACTTGGATAGTATGTTAGTAATTGTCATTGTCATGCACATATTATTTTATATGTATATTTTGCAATCTTATTGGATGAGCGTAGCGAGCGAAGCGAAGACTTCAATTTCACTGGACCCCCCAACAAATTTTGCTCGGGTGTTTTGTTTTGTTTTGTTTTGTTGTTTTTTTCTGTCTGTTCGCTCTCTACCGGGCAAACGGCATATGCGATCTTGATAAAAATTTGAGGGGACCTTCGTTTTGTATTGTTTTTGGGTACAATCGAAGAAATATTTCTCATGAATATAGTACTTTTACGATTTTTTTCCGATTTTAAGTGCGATATTTTCGTCACATTTGGGCCGATTCTGACCAAACGGGTGGGGATACAACGTTCATATTTCACATGGACATTAAGATTATGGTGATGTAGTACCTTTTGAAAGAAAAAGTTGAAAAAGTTAGCTAGAATCCATAGAAATAAAGGTTTTTATATAAGTTTTTCAAGGTTTATTGGATGAGCGAAGCGAAGACTTCAATTTCACCGACCCCCCCCCCAAAAATTTAGCTCGGGTGTTTTTTTTTTTCTTTTGCGTTTTTCTGTCTGTTTTTTCGCTCTCTACCGGGCAAACGGCATATGCGATCTTGATGAAAATTTGACAGGACCTTCGAAATCTCTGAACTTAGACTTGCTACGATTTTGGGTACAATCGAAGAAATATTTCTCATGAATATCGTACTTTTACGATTTTTTCTATTTTTAGTGCGATATTTTCATGACATTTGGGCCGATTCTGACCAAACGGGTGAGACTACATTCTACAACGTTCATATTTTACATTCACATTAAGGTAATGGTGATGTATTGACGTTTGAAAGAAAAAGTTGAAAATGTTAGCCAGAATCTATAGAAATAATGGTTTTAATTTGAGTTTTTTGAGGTGTTAAATATTAAAACTTTTATTGCTATAGATTCTGGCTAACTTTTTCAACTTTTTCTTTCAAAAGTCAATACATCACCCTTACCTCAATGTCCATGTGAAATATGAACGTTGTAGCCCCACCCGTTTGGTCAGAATCCGCCCAAATAGCACGAAAATATAGATTTTAGATCTTTCTCACAGCCTTGTATGAAAACTTCACAGGAGATTTTATACCTTACTCACAGCCTTGTTACAAAGTACAAACAATCAAAGATCCAACAGACCTAATGTCCACACACCAACCACTCACAAAATCTTGAAGCATAAAAAATAAATAAATAGTGCGACTTCCCGTATAAATTCCACGGTTTTGTGTATATAGGAACAAGAATTGCAACCTAGAGAAAAGCTGAGACGATATTCCAGCCCCGCCAAATCGCACAACACGTGCGGAATTAGGGCACAATTTAACTGGAGTGTAGGGCCTACACTGTTTTCTCTCTGGTGAAGTTCAGGGCATACATAAAATAAGTAAAATAATTATAATAAAAATAATAAATCAAAATTCTCCCACGTCAATACGGAAAATCACTGTGATGATAGTATTCGGTAAAGAGTCACTGACAGTGTAGATCTCTTCGCGGTAAATTCCAGATACCAGAAACAAATAATTGTTACTTGAATTCAGAATTACATCAGAGAAAAAATAATTCAGGGCAGGGAGCAATCAAGACCAGAGAAACAACAAACTATGATCAAGCCACTGATTTTGCTTTTAACTTTCATAAAGACTACGTTAAAAATTGCATAATTATTATTTCTTACATAATGTTTGCTAGATATTTAGAGAATCTCTAGTCGAGAATGGCGTTGTCCCTCAATTAGCTCTGGCTTGCCGGCAATATAATTAAAATAAATGCATGCCAATTTCAAGGAAGTTGTACATTTCACTCCAATACCGGCTAATTGCCATCGACCATAATTATGTGCGTCATGTTTTTCAGGAGTATTAATAACAATTTTTCGTTGAAAACCTTCTCAGGGTGCAATGCATGCCCGTCTTCAGGTGTTGTCTTTCAGTAACAGATCTTTACCACAAAATGCAATAAAATAAAAACTGAGAAGAAGACTGTGAAATGCATCAAAATATAATTAACCCAACTTAACACACAATATTCTTCGTCGAGCATCTGTTCTGTCGTTGCAACAAATAGTACTACAACATCTACAATCAAGGCGAAGACGAATAAAATGAAGACAATATATTTTAGGTTGAATCCACGGCATAGAAAACACATTATTAGGAGATTCACTTAGGGTAGTGTGACCAAATTTGTTTATTAATAATCTCACTATTTAACTTTTGTATACACTTGCACACTATATTTATGAACCTCCCATCTTAACGTTAAATCATTGTGGAGTTGAAAGTGCAATCCACTTTTCATTAAAGATATGAAGTAGTAAGTAAATAATAGTAAGTAAGTAAATAATACAATAAATAATCACGTAAATAACCGTGCACAGCAGGATGAAAAAACCATCTACAAACAATATTCTTAATTAATTATTTTAGTTCAGACAAATTAATAATGTGTATATATATATGTACACAAGGAAGTACAATATGTCCGTACAAAATGTTAGCTCCGGTTTTTACCTTGTTCGTATAAAAAACATCTTATCAAATAATATGAATAATATATTATAATAATTTTATTATAATAATAGTCAAGATTTTTGTAGTAATGGTAATGGTTTTCAAGATTGAACAGAAGAATGAAGATCACGTTCGGCATGGTTTTCCTCCACGAAAGTTTGATTATATCCTCTATTTGGTGTTCCTATAATTTTTGGCAAACGTCACATTCGTTTGAATGGGATCGTATAATAAATCAGTCTTTTCAATTCAGTTTTCTTTTTTATTTCTTCTTCTCTATTTTTTCTTTTCTTTTCATTTCTTTTTCGTTCTTTTGTATATTTAATTTCTTTTAATTAATTTAACTTTAATATTATTTATCCAATTTAAATATAATGTTGTCTTACTATACATAGTTGTTGTGAGTTGTGACTCCTCCTTTGTAAATGTTGTCCTCCTTTGTAAATAAGTTTTTGACTGAATAGGATAGACGTTAAATAAATAAATACATAAATAAAATATTACTATTCCAAACTTTGATAAATTACACTGATCATTGTTTTGCCTGCATCTATGTGATTAGTTTTATTTAGTTGTCCTCCTTTGTAATTTGTAAATCATTCTTTATTTTTTTACAACTGAATAGGAAAGACGTAAAATAAATCAAATAAATAATATGTGAAGGTAGATAGGGTGTCTACCTATATTTGCAATACACAGAGTAGAAATAGAAACATAATAGTAATTGTCATAAACATTTATAAAATAACAATATATTTGAATCTTCATTGACTAAGATTATTTAAGTTGTGTGTAGCAATAATCAACTTTAAACGATGGGGGTCTGACAGCTGTGGCACCTTTCAATATGCTCGTATGTGACAGCGATTGTTCTTAGCTCAGCAAGGTCAAAGCGGTCGAGATTCGCTTGGTTATCGCTGGATAAGAGCCCGTTCTGCGCCGTAAAAGCGCACAGCCTGCAGAGGCGTCGGCGGTGAATACTGAATACTGTCTCACAAACAGTGCAACAATCAATGCGACGAAGTTTACGTAAACGAAAAGTGTAAGACACAGTTTTGTAGAGAAAGCTTGTGCCCATCGATTGCTGCCACTCGTTATTTTTTTGGATTTTTTTGGTGGCTTTTGATCGAGTTGAAAATGCGGTGTTACGATTTTTTGCGATTTTCTTCGATCAATTTTTAATGTTTTGGATATTAAATTTTACGGAAATACAAAATGCCATATCAATATAGGTAGATACAATAGAATTACACAATCTAAACAAAAATTAGGTCAATATGTTTGTAACTTTAGATGTATTAAAGAAAACAAGAAAAAATACAAAAAATACAAATTTTGAGTTTGATAAATTTTTTAAGGGTGTTCCGACAAGTTTTTTTGAAATTCATTTCTAAGGGAGTATCCTGAGTCTGTCTGTCTGGATCATGTTCTGAAATTTACAGCTGGAGCTAGAGCCCGTCGTCGCTCTGATTACAGAGCTCGCCTCTAGATTCTGGGTGTAATATGCTACCCTCTTACTAGCTGATGTTTGCGAGGTCGACTTTTTCTCTTGAATCGCCTTGTACGATTAGCAGAGTCATGCTCTGGGCTAATTCTACCCCGGGCCCAGACGGGGGTAAGTCATCGCAAACAAAAATTATCAAGTGTGGTAGATATTTGATGTAGCTATAATGCGTCGCAAATACAAATCATTATTCGAAAATAAAAAGTTTAACAACGACGTCGATTATTTCTACAAAAAAAGATTATAAAGGCTGCAAGTTGTGGAAGTTCCCAGATATCTCAGTGATGAAATGTCCCATGATATCCCCCCCCCCCCCCCCCACAACATCGGGTAAACAAACACGTAAGGGTATTATATAATCTAGGGCGACGATCGTCGCCCGGCAGACAAGCGCATGCGACTGCTTAGGCGACACGAACTCCAGCCCTGTATACAGCTACCAGAGTTGGGGGGTTTTCAGCTATCTGCACACGCCGCCCCGAAAGAGTTACAATCTTGAAACTCGGTATATGACCTGGTATGTGGTCCATGACATACAAAAAAAAAATCAACCCGATCCGACAACTCGTTCTGTGTTAAAAAAGGCTCTCATCATCGTCAAATTCCTTTCGGCTGGCTGGTGGCTGGGTGGGTGGCTGCACTGGCTGGCTAACTAGTTCTCTGCGGAGATTAATTTAGCCTACAGAGAAAACGGTGAATCTTAGAACTATGAAACTTGGACCACACTTAGATGTACTTCAGACACAGTGACATTTGCTTTCAAAACCAAAATCGGGTAACAGGGACCGGAGAAAATCAAAATTTGGATGATAATCAAAACGCGTAATTACCAAGGCGTGGTAATTTGTACAAACTTGAAATTAAACATGCTATTAACCATTATAAATATCTTGCGTCCAAAAACACAAGGGGCTAAATTTGGGGATGACCATGGGCCCAAAAATGACAAAAAACATATCTGAACTTTAAGAAATGAATCATTCAAAGAAAACGCTACAACTGAGATGTTTCAAACGTGGAATTCATTTTGATATCTCTCATTCTTTATCACTTTTGAATATGGAAAGCAAAATTGGGTAACGGGTACCGGAGAAAATCAAAATTATCAAAAGTAGGTAATTAGGTACTCTTATGAATAATACGCTATACTGAGAAAACGGTTCATCTTAGAACTTTGAAACTTGGGCCACACTCAGATGTACCTCATATAACAAAAACCGGGCAATTGGGACCGGGGAAAATTATAATCAAAATCAAAACGCGTTATTACTCAGGCGTAGTAATTTGTACAAGCTTGAAATTAAACATGCTCTTAACCATTATAAATATCTAGTGTTTAAAACACAAGGGGTATCTCTGGGGGGACAGTGGGCCCAAAAATGTCAAAAAACAACTTTGAACTTAAAAAATTTAATCATTCGAAGTCCATCATTCACACCTTGATAGCGAACGAACAACAAAAAGATGTAATATCCAACCAAATACAAAAATTTGTAAAAAAAAAAAAAAAAAAAAAAACGGCAGCCAAGCTCTCCTTCAAAAGTCTTCGGCTGTGTTTGCTGTGAGATATAGAAGTTGAGCCAAGCTTTTATCTTCTCCTAGTTTTGCTTTGCCTGTTGACGAGCGCCAAGCCAACGATTTTGTGGTAAAAAAGTAAAATTTTTAAACTCGAAATCATAAAAAAATGGCTTGGCCATTGAATTTGGTTCATGGCCAAGAATTTTTTTTATGATTTCGAGTTTAAAAATTTTACTTTTCTACCACAAAAATCGTTGGCTTGGCGCTCGTCAACAGGCGAAATGATCTTACTTATTTTCAAAGCAAAACTAGGGAGAAAGAATAAAAAGCTTGGCTTGGCTCAACTTCTATGTCTCACAGCATTCACAGCCGAAGACTTTTGAAGGAGAGCTTGGCTGCCGTTTTTACAAATTTTTGTATTTGGTTGGATATATTCTACGTCCGTCCCCGTATGCCTACTTGAGTAGGTATCCTCTTATAACATGAACTATATTTTTGTGGAAAACTGTCCAGAGAAAACTTGCCCACAGGAAATATACTATAGGAGAGGACTAGTTAAAAGTACCCAACCCGAGTATTAACCTTTTGATCGAGGAAAACGGAATCACTTTCAGTCTGGGTTGCCAGGGGCAGGTATCGATACGAAGATATATTGTTCAAATTAAGAGTGCCGATTGTAATGTATAGCATGAGTATCTATTTAAGGCGTAATGAGCACTAGGGCTGAATAAAGTTAGGAAATATTTGTTTTTGAAATTCAAAAACTCTTAATATCATTAAAAACTTTGCAAACAGAGGTGCAATAATTCAGTTATGAAAAGTGATTCACAAATTTGGACTCATATTAAAGCTATAGCACGTAAACGCACACATAAATAATTATCTATATTTACGCACATTTGAAATATTAATAACTTCCCATAATCTACATTGAATACTACTACTGAATACTACATTAAGTTTTACATTGAAGTTTTCATAGTATAGTAAATTGGCTACACACATACATTTGAAATAAAATTTCGAATCTAAAAACGCTAAACTTTTCAAAATCGGTCTAGCGGTTTGGTTTTTATAGCCATTTGTTGAATTTGATAAAATCCAAGATGGCGGCGTGTTTGGCCCCTTTGCAGCTTATCACCTCATAACATAGTATTCAGGTAGCGTTGTTTATTCATATTCCGAAGTCAAAATGCGTCGACCTTTTTTGTAAGCAAAAGGTCCTGGCTGGTGTACTAAGAGTTCATCTCACGACTCGTTCCCTTCTTTCCCTCGTCTAGCTAGGAAAACGTCATTGTCGTTTATGCGTTGATGTGAGATTCAAGGAATTAAGGATGCACATAATATAACTTTCCTTAACTTGACGCGCTATTGTCATTCTAAATATCAGTTTTGTTCGTCCCAACTCCTCACCTCCAAACAGTTAGGTACAACGTTATGTAATGTAATGTGTGATTTCGAATTTCGATTAAATGTGTTTAGTTCGTAAGATTATGTGTATTTGCGTTCACGAATTTTGCTTTTAAAAATGTTTGATTAACTAAATGTGAATATAATTTGTGTGTGTTTTCGACTTTGTGTTGGCATTTAGCAATATATATCAATAGCGATAATGGATTTCGGGGCGTTGTATTTTGTGCGATCATTTTATGGGTTATCTGACAATTTATTATGATTTTCTTTATTTTCCTTAGTAGGCCGCTTCGCAAACGCTTTTTCCAGTCGCGTTAATGGATGATCACTTTTGGTTGACTATTTCTACCCTTTAAAGGGGCTAAAAACCCCAAAAATTATTTTTTACCACGTGATATATCGCACAATACTACACTTAAATGACCGTTTAAAAAATTATATCTTGTAACTGTGATTTAACACGAATTTTTTAATTTTTTGATCCAGAAATTGGCGAAAATTGGTGTTTTGGAAAACTTCCTAAATCGGCTTTAACCTGCTTCTTTTTTGGTCCACATAGACACTAGAGGATAGTACCAATCTAAAATGCCCCTTTATAACATCGTGTCTTGAAACTGTGCCCAAATATACCCTCAAACACGCAAAAATATGCATTCCAAAATCACACCCCATCTTGGTAATCAGCAACATAACAAAAACTTGTAGAAATACAGCCAAACCTTACACACTCAAAAGGAATGAGATCTAAAAAAAGGGCCAAGCTCATCTACCCTTCCACATAAACGTACAGTGTCCCATAACAGCATCCTCGAAAAGCTTTTCAAAATAGAATTTGCGATTATTAATTTAACGTAATAGTTTATCAAAGTTCTTTTTTTGTAATTAATTTAAACGTAAACATGCAAATTCTATTTTGCCAAGCTTTTCGAGGATGCTGTTATGGGACACTGTACGTTTATGTGGAAGGGTAGATGAGCTTGGCCCTTTTTTTAGATCTCATTCCTTTTGAGTGTGTAAGGTTTGGCTGTATTTCTACAAGTTTTTGTTATGTGTGTGATCTCATTACTTTTTCAAGTTCCATTACAAAATTATTTGCTAAAATATAATATTTTTATCAAGTTGATTTAAATTCTATGGTATTAGCAGTAACAATATAGGATGTAAAATATCTAGACCCGGATTCATGTACATCCTGGGTATAGGTGGTATAACCATGGTATAACGACGGTATAAGGACTGGACCCCAATTCTTGAGTTCGTGGGAGATGAGTTGAAAACGCAATTTGAAAACGAAGTCGTTTTCGTTTTCGAAGGAATTGGTATTCTTGAACGGTATCGTGGAAAACGTCATGGGTTGTGAGTTGAAAGCATTGATATTAAACCCCTGGTTGAAAGAGTATCACGAAATCCAAACACTTTAAAAAGATTTGCGTATAGCAAAGAGCTCGAAAAAGTTCTATATTTATTCTAGATGGCAGTGCCTTCATAAACGCGGGCCAATCGAAAGACAAGTTGTATGAAATGATTTGATTGTTGCAATTATGTAAACAAACAGTTGAGCAAGTTCATATCAAAACAATGTTGTGCTGGCATAGGGTTGGCTAGGCTTGTCAAACATGTAATGTAAGTATGAATTTTACTAGTCCTATAGCCAAATGGAACTTTAGACCTACACTGTTGTATTATAAAAAATTTTCTACATCTGGGCCTAGGCCAGGGACGGTTTCTGATTTGTTTTATGAGAGTATAATGACACCTTTTCTCGTTCCACACAAAGAAGAAAATTTTTAAATGTCCGCCATTTGTTTACGTATCGCACTTTCCCGCCTAACTCTGCTTATACCGTCAACAAGTGTCAAGTAACTATGGTTACTTGTTGATTATATGCCAAGTGTTTAAGGCTTATTTTAAAACCTTTATTTGGAAGCCTTCCAACAAACTTTTTCAACTTTTTTTTCAAAAGAGACTATCATTCTATAACCTTAATGTCCATGTAAAATATGAACATTGTAGCCCCACCCGTCTGGTCAGAATCGCGGGCCGACGTATTAGATGTTAGCAGTAGCTAGCAGTAGCTAGCAGTAGCTAACATCCTTAAAGTGATTTTGAGCATGTTTGAAGACATTTTTTCACCAAGAAGGAATGGTCGTACCCCAATAAAATTTGGCATGTGTTGTCAGGTACCTAAATCCCCTCGATTGTGATAGTTTTCAAGTTCACATCACGTTACATGACGGCTGGGTAACACCTCGAAATCACCCCAACTCTGCTTGGTGTATAAGGTGCTTGAGTGTGTAGCGCACCGCGGCTTGGCTGCGGCGCCCTAACGGGCACCTAGATATTTTGACCGAACTACTTGCCCAAAATTACAAAACAAAATATATCTAGGTGCCCGTTAGGGCGCCGCAGCCAAGCCGCGGTGCGCTACACACTCAAGCACCTTATACACCAAGCAGAGTTGGGGTGATTTCGAGGTGTTACCCAGCCGTCATGTAACGTGATGTGAACTTGAAAACTATCACAATCGAGGGGATTTAGGTACCTGACAACACATGCCAAATTTTATTGGGGTACGATTATTCCTTCTTGGTGAAAAAATGTCTTCAAACATGCTCAAAATCACTTTAAGGATGTTAGCTACTGCTAGCTACTGCTACTGCTACTGCTAACATCTAATACGTCGGCCCGCGATTCTGACCAGACGGGTGGGGCTACAATGTTCATATTTTACATGGACATTAAGGTTATAGAAATATAGTCTCTTTTGAAAAAAAAAGTTGAAAAAGTTTGTTGGAAGGCTTCCAAATAAAGGTTTTAAAATAAGCCTTAAACACTTGGCATATAATCAACAAGTAACCATAGTTACTTGACACTTGTTGACGGTATAAGCAGAGTTAGGCGGGAAAGTGCGATACGTAAACAAATGGCGGACATTTAAAATTTTTCTTCTTTGTGTGGAACGAGAAAAGGTGTCATTATACTCTCATAAAACAAATCAGAAACCGTCCCTGGCCTAGGCCCAGATGTAGAAAATTATTTATAATACAACAGTGTAGGTCTAAAGTTCCATTAGGCTATAGGACTAGATAAATAAATACATGTTTGACAAGCCCTAGGCCTTTCTTAGCCAACCCTAGGCCAGCACAACCTTGTTTTGACACTTCCCGCACAAATAACTAGTTTTGATTACTACAAGCCTAATGCAGATAAACAATTGTATGATAGTCCTAGGCTATTCCAAAATTTACGGCAATAATAAGCTTTTTCTTTACTTTTAATAAACTCACGAAATCTCCTGTCACTTTTAATAAAAATGTAAAACAAAAGATGGTGAAAATTTTCAATATTCTTCTGATTATCTGATGATTTACATGGCTGTGGGTCAAGGCCGTCTAGATATATCGCTTCCCTCGTGTGGGTGCAGTGAAATAGGTGTAAAATTACATTAATTGTGCGTTTGTTGTTACATGGGAAAGTTTTAATAGGATGTGAGTTGCTAGACTTAACCAGTCCTTATACCGTCGTTATACCATGGTTATACCACCTATACCCAGGATGTACATGAATCCGGGCCTAGATATTTTACATCCTATTGTTATTGCTAATACCATAAAAATTAAATCAACTTTGATAAAAATATTATATTTTAACAAATAATTTTGTAATGGAACTTGAAAAAGTAATAAGATCACACACATAACAAAAACTTGTAGAAATACAGCCAAACCTTACACACTCAAAAGGAATGAGATCTAAAAAAAGGGCCAAGCTCATCTACCCTTCCACATTTGCGCATTCTTAATTCATAAACGTACAGTGTCCCATAACAGCATCCTCGAAAAGCTTGGCAAAATAGAATTTGCATGTTTACGTTTAAATTAATTACAAAAAAAGAACTTGGATAAACTACTACGTTAAATTAATAATCGCAAATTCTATTTTGCCAAGCTTTTCGAGGATGCTGTTATGGGACACTGTACGTTTATGAATTAAGAATGCGCAAATGTGGAAGGGTAGATGAGCTTGGCCCTTTTTTTAGATCTCATTCCTTTTGAGTGTGTAAGGTTTGGCTGTATTTCTACAAGTTTTTGTTATGTGTGTAGAATTTACAGAAAAGGCTGTCGAGTACGTCAATAATGGTCAATATTTTTTTGGATCAAAATCCTCCAAGGTCACGGGGCATAAAGATCGTCCCCATGTTATTTCTTATGGGAGATTTTTGCCGATGGGACCTAGCTCGAAAAATGTCATGTTTGACAATTTTTTGGGAGGTCATGGTGGCCCCAATAATTTTTCTGTTGATTGCTAAATTCATTACTAGTTAGCCTGAATGAAATATATTTTTTGAGTTTAGCGGTTAAATACCCCTTTAATACTTTTTTAAAATTATTATTTAATATGTTTTTTAATATGCGTTGATGTTTAAGAGGACTTAATCCCTTGCATTTGTATTAACGTATGAGGAAAAAAAAGAAAAACCTCCAGTCATGTTTGCTGTCCCGACGGGATTTTAATCCGGGACCTCCATAATCAGAGTCGCGCGCTTAGTGCTCGAGCCAACACTGTCGGTAGTGAATGAAATATGTGCAGCATAAATACAAATTGAAAGTGACCACGCGGATTGTATGGTTTTAACTGCATGTCAAATGTCATCGTCTTACACATATTATTTATACATATTAATCTTTCGCAATCTTTGTTATTATCTCAAAACACACTGCCACATTCATCAGACTTTTTCATGTTTTAAAACACATATTGTGTCATGTGAATTAACAACGCGTTAATAATCAAACGTCACGCGGTGTAATGGAAATTCACTGTAAATTGGCTTTTGGGAACGATTTAAATTACATTTACATCAAAGCCACAAGTATGCAAGCATTATCATTAATATGATTATTGATTTTCTTTAAATATTTTACTGAATTTTCTTCAAACCTCTCTGTCGCGAGGAATTTTTCTTCACTGTCCACTTATGATCCACAAAAGAGATGACAACTTGCAGCAGTTTACCGCCCATGGCGAGCCCGAAGCCGTCAGATCTCACAAAAAAAATCAAACTACCTGTGAGGGGATTGGTTTTGGTCTGGGTTACGGTCACGTTTAGCACCGATAACAGAGTTCACGTAGTGTACTCTGTTATATCTGTGCGCTTAGTATTCTATTCTACTGAAGAGACGCGTGCCTTCAGACCTTTTGTGTGCATGAATATGTAAAACCAAGACGTGAAAATTTGGAAAATTTGGATTTGGTGTTTTATAATGCGGGGCTCCACTTTTCGTTGGATAAAATAATTATTTCATTCAATGTTACTAGCACCTCATAAAATAAAATATACGGTTCGACTGGGGAGATGAGAGAAGGGAGAGGCTCGGACACTTAAACCTCTGTAAAGAGAGAGAGATTAAATTGGTAAGAGCTAGCAGTTTATCATCGTTTTTCATACACAAAGCTTATTGTTATTTTGTATTGCATTTATGAATATACTTTTAATTGAACAGTTCAAATATTGATTAAGCTAGGTTACAACTTGGACGAACTAAAGCTTAAGTATGCAGGTTAACCTTTTCAAAATGTTTAGAAAGGTCCAGTCGTTCTTCATTCATATTAGTGATCGATTCCTTACAAAACGTAAGAAGTTTATAGAAATACGATGTGTTTGTCATCCTTACATTGTTCGTTCATAAGATGCGAAATAACGCTTTGATATTTACAAAAATATCATCAACAAAGATAACCAATAAAAATAATAATAAACGCATTAAAGCCGCTTCAGCGGGTGACTTCCCCAACTGCCAATTACCCCCATTTAAAACATATTTTTTAAATATCTTCACTTGTTATTTGCCTACTATGTTACATTAAATTTATATTTATTCATATTTCATATGGTCTGTGATATTATGAATTCATAAATAGATACAGAGCATATTTTTATTTTGCTTTTTGAAGGAAATTAATCAGTGCTCACCTAAGTTGGTTAATAAAACAAACAGCTTATACCGTTACCCCGTTATATAAGGGAGGAGATCGAAAAATATGTTGCAAATATAGACCAGTCTGTGTTACAAACATACTGGCAAGAACCCTCGAACGCCTTATAAACAGCCAACTTCAAGTTTATTTAACGAACAATAATCTTATGTCGAAAAACCAGTATGGATTTATTGCCGGAAGCTCTACAGAAAAAACTCATGACACTCCTAACAAATGAATGGCTGCTACACCTTGACAGTAAAGTTCCTCCAAAAATAGCCCTAGTTTCTGTAGATATCAGCAAAGCGTTTGACTGCATCTCGCACACAATCCTTTTTAAGAAACTAAAACACGTATTTAATTTCTCGAATAACGCCCTTGATTGGGTCTCTAGTTTTTTAACTGGGCGAACCGTACAGACGAGAGTCAATGGCCAATTATCATCCAAACTCAATCCTCTATGTGGGGTTCCCCAAGGAACGGTAACAGGTCCAGTATTTTTTAATATGGTTGTTAACGACCTACCGGAACATGTCAATTGCAAATCTGTCATGTATGTAGATGACTTTCTTCTTATTTGCATGGGAGAGAGCTACGATAGAGTACTGGAAGTAATCAGTACAGAATATACACATGTAAGCAACTGGTATGATTCGAATAGGCTAAAAATAAATGGGAATAAGACGCAAGTGATGTTTTTAGGTAAAGAACCTGCCCCAGTCGCAGTAACATTAGACGAAACAGTTATTCAAGCATGTAAAAAAATGAAATATTTAGGCGTAGTATTAGATAGAAATCTGAATTTCAATGAGCATATATCTAACACAATATCAAAATGCTTTAAAAGGCTGCATATATTCAAAAGACTGAGATATTTCCTTACAGAACAAGAACGTGCTATGTTCTACACCAGTTTTGTTAGACCTATTCTTGAATACTGCCCCACTATATGTGGAGTAACTACGAAATTCAATCTACGTAAGCTAGAACTGACCCAAAACAAAGCACTACGCATCATAAACAATAGAAAAAAATTAATACAAACTAGAACCGATAACAACATTCCTCATTTCAGTCCAGACTTCAATATCTTGTTCTGATGAGAATTTATAAAGCAATTCACGAGAAACCTGACAACAGGTATCCAGCCATGTTTCATAAGGTGCAATCAAACAAAAGTCTTCGCTCTGTAGCCAACAACAACATTACAGTACCTAAAGTAAACAAAGAAACTAGAGGAAAAAGATCATTCAATTATGTATCGGCACACAGGTGGAATGCTTTACCTGCTAGCTTAAAAATACAAAACTCAAAAACAAAATTTAAGAACTTGGTAAAAAATGTTGTATATGAATTTCAGACATTACTATGAAGAAGAAAATAAGTTTAATACACTTTCTGTTATTTTCTATACTCTCATTTTATTGTTTTTCTAATTAGTTCTAGTTATTACTGTTAGCCCTAATATAAGTATCATCTTATTTTAATCAAGAAAAAAATGTAATTTGTACTTATGTAGGACTACAAATATAGTATATAGGTATATATTAGCCACGCACACTATATAAGCAATAATATTATGAATGTAATTATGGACTCATTAGGCAATGCAAGAAATATTTATTTTACTTTTAACTGTAGTTTTCTTATCTCTTAGTAGTATTAGTCTTGGGCATCAAGTAGGAGTGATTTATTACATAACCTGTATGAAACATGTATGTAGTTACTACTTCAAAGAAACCCAAATAAATAAATAAATTAAAACACGCATGAAAGCTTGTCTTTATGACTATGGCGACAATACATTTACATTTGGCAAAGATACTGTCAAACTGTCAAAATGTACCATATTTATTTTATTTGTCTATGTTTATTGACTATGGTTGAAGTCATACAGTGTCGCCACGTATTCAGGTCATGTGTACTTGTATTTAAATTTTTGTAACTTTGGTCTACATCTCATCAATGAGTTCGGTGAGGTGATTTTTTTAAAAGATTATTATCATGATTGAGGAATAACCAATGTTATAAAATTATTTTTGATTGTTTTTAGATTATTTTGTATGTACTGCAGCTAATTTGGTGTTCAAAAGTGTTTTTTGTGCCCTAACAATGTAGAAGATAAGAAACACCTAATATTTCAATCCTAAATATCTCGTAAAGTAATTAAGTGTCATGACTTTTTTATAGCACACTTCCAAAAATAATATCTATTAATTTGAGATAATTTTAATTTATGTTTTATTATTGTGGAAAGACTTTAAGTTTAATGAGAGTATTATAGATGAACATGTATGCACTCATCTGACCATATTTCTATTTAAACATAGAATATTTCAAGAATCAGGGGGGAAGCGATCATCCCTACCACCAGTCCCATGGATCCGCCACCGGAGAGAGACTCCGCAAACAGTTTAAATGATTGATCGGCACCCATAGTACAGAGTTATTTCCACGTGTCAATGATCAGTGTAAAGTAACTGAGTAAAAGTAATTGAGTAGAAGTAATTAATTACATTTTAAGTAATTGAGTTTCTACTTGAATTATTTTTATTGTAATGTGACTGTAACTGAAATACTTTTATAAGTAAATGTACTCAGTTTTCAATTACTTTTTAGAGTTACTTTTCGTGACCATGCTTGTACTGTACAGTTATATAAAATAATATAACGATGTCTCAAACTCAAACAATGAAAAACATTGAACTATATTTTTAGTGTGTAATGATAGAACGATGTTTTTTCCGCTTACTCCGCTTCTGAGTTTGAACCCGCGAGTTCAACCAGTGGTGAGAAAATTGATCAATTTCCATGGCCAGCTATGTACCGAAAAGTTTCAAACCGATTCGAAATGCCTAGTGAAATAGAGGATGAAATTTAAATTATCTAGGTTCCCGTAAAGACGCCGCAGCCAAGCCGCGGTTCGCTAAACACTCTCGGGCACCTTATACTGCAAGAAGAGTTTAGTGATTCGTGGTGTCACGCAGCCGTCATGAAACGTGATGTGAACTTAAAAACTATCAACATCAGGGGAATATAGGTACCTGACAATACATGCAAAATTTGGTTGGTGTACGAACATTCCTTCTTGGTAAAAAAAAAAGACTTGAAACATGGCTACGACTAACTAATTCGTCACTTTCAATCGGCAAGCGATTCTGGCCAAACGGGTTGGAATACAACGCTCATATTTTTCATAGACATTTAAGTTATAGTGATTTAATGTCTTTTGAAAGAAAATGTTGAAAACGTTTGCTGAAAGGCCTTAAAATAAAGGTTTTAATATAAGCCTTAATACAGGCATTCTACAAGTAAAGTAACTATAGTTACTTGACAGAATGATCACTAACATTATGTACAAAAAGCAAGTTTTTGGACCACTATTAACAATGTTGGTTTACTATA
>JAMZAV010005953.1:0-101680 GCA_024449915.1 Sweltsa coloradensis | reverse complement strand
AGCATAGTTCGTGTATCAACACATAAAGCAGAGGCCAACAACTGCGACAATACACTACCATTGCAAACATTACCCAACGACCATCAACTTAAACATGAGTATCGTACATTAAAAAAGGTCATGCACTTAACATCAGACAAGCTAAACGACAACATCATGATCAGGTTATATTTTCTGCAAATAACATATCGAAAGCTACATGGCAGATTATCAATGCTCAAACTAAGGCCCCTAGTCCTAAAAATCAACTTACGATCAACATTACACTGTTAAAACGGGATGTAAATTTACAGCCCAAAACATTAAGTTAAGTGCTGTTTAAATACATCACTCGTGCAGTAGTTTCCGAAACGCAGCACAAATGCTGTAAATTTTCAAATCAACCAATCACGTTCAAGAACATATACTACTACTTGCTGTTAATGTAACAGCATTCAATAAGACGTTAAAAACATCAATTAACAGCGTCAAACATTGACCGTGCTGTAAATTAACAGCATGCAGTGTGATGCATAACTACATTATGTACTGTATATTTACATGTCTAGTGAAGTGAAATAACAGTTGCACCGCTCCAAACTTGGCTGACGAAACTCGCTTTATTCTCACAGGTCCTGTTGGTGTATATGGTTTAATGACATGCTTTGTAATTCTTTCTCCAGGTGGTCCAGGTTCGAGCCTCGGTTGGCGCGGGTTTTTTCTACTCACGAAATTAATATGCAATGTTAACCTTCCTCTGGGCTGTTTAATGGTGTATGTCTTCCTTACAGATTCACTCTGCATCACTATCTAATTAATCAAATATAATTAATAACAATTTTATTTTGCCAGCTGTGAATTCACTTCACTTGAAATGATGTTAATTTACAGAATGGTCATGTATGAAAACTGTACTAAAAGATGCAAATTTACATCACTTCTTGTGATGTTAATTAACAGTAAAGTCCTATTCGCAAACTGCACAATATAATGTGTATTTAGCACTTGCTATGATGTTAATTCATAGCAATGGCCTGTGAGTGAACTGTAACAAATAGTGATTTTACATCACTAATTTTGATGTCAATAAACGTTCTTTCGCGCTGTACATTTACATCATATACAATGATGTAAATTTGCAGCACAAAGTGCTGGCAGAACATTTCCAGCACACTGTGCCGTAAATTTACACCATTGTATATGATGTAAATATACATTGCAATGGAACGTTTAATTACATCAAAGCAAGTGATGTAATTCACAGCTTAGAGTACAGCCTGCTCACAGGACTTTATTGTAAATAACATAATAGGAAGTGATGTAAATTTACTGCCTTTAGTACAGCCTGCTCACAGGATTGACTGTAAATTAACATTATAGCAAGTGATGTAAATTTACTTTTCTTCAATGTGACTTAACGTTCCATCGCAATGTATATTTACATCATATACAATGATGTAAATCTACGGCACAATGTGCTGGAAATGTGCTGCCAGCACATTGTGCTGTAAATTTACATTATCTTTTTGGACAGTGTAGCGGAATTCCAAACTCTGACCCAAAAGTAATATCAAATCATCTAAATGAGTTCTTTATCAATGCTGGTATAAACAGTCGACCTCAGACACAAACCAATCACCTCATTCCTGGTGTCATCGAGAATAAGCAGGAAATTAATTCAATTTTTCTCCATCCAACCACCCATCATGAAGTAGCCGATATCATCAAAACACTGAATAACAAACATTCAGCAGGCTTAGACAATGTTCCTGGATCTGTTCTTGCAAAATGTGGAAGTATTATATCTCACCCACTAGCATTTATCATCAATTCCTCCTTTTGCACAGGGACCTTCCCCTCCAAGCTCAAAGAGGCCAAAGTAATACCCATATATAAGCACAAAGGTAACAACCGAGATCCTAACAATTATAGGCCAATTTCCTTAACCTCCTCTTTCTCTAAAGTTTTCGAAAAAATCATGTACTCCCGTCTGTCATCCTTCCTTTCAAAACACAATATTCTTGCAAGCAATCAACACGGTTTCCAAAAGGGCAAATCAACCATAACTGCCATCTTCTCATTCCTATCTGCACTATACAAGGCACTCGATCATGGCGACCTGGCTATTGGAATATTCTACGACTTGAGTAAGGCGTTTGATACAATTGACCTGTTGTGTATATTATTATGTTTAGTTTCTGTATTTCATATGAGCCGCCGCGCACTGATATTTCCGCGCACTATTTTCCGCGGACTACTTTTCACGCAGCGACTGCGCCGTGAAGTGACAGTGAGCAGTTGATCTTCTTCCGGAACCTAGCCTGACAGGTCCACGTTTTGCAATGTTCTAAGTGTAATTGAATATGTCTTTACTTAATAAAGCAACATGGTTATTTGGACGTCGTGTACTGAATATTAGTTCACCTTGATTCCTAAACATAACATATGGCGACGACGTAAACAGGATGCCTAACACTCTTATTACAAAAAACGAGGGTGCCTCGACGACGCCCACTTCCTATGGCCAAATAGGTGCCTACGTAAGTACAGCATGTTGGGACATCTATAAGGAACAGTTAGAATGCTATTTTGTGGCAAATAATATAGAGGACCAGAATAAAAAGAAGGCTATTTTCTACTCAGTATGTGGAACAGAAACCTATACGGTCTTACGTTCATTGGCCACGCCCAAAAAGCCAATGGAAATAACGTTTGACAATGCTTTGGACCTTTTAACTCAGCATTTCAATCCGAAGCCAAGCAAATATGTACAAAGGTTTAAATTTAACCGTAGGGATCAACTTCCTATGGAAACCTTGAGTTCCTACATAGCAGATTTACGTAAACTGAGTGAGTTCTGTGAATTCACTGACCTGGAAGAAATGCTACTAGATAGATTAATATGCGGTATGAGAGACCAATCCCTGCAAAAAAGACTACTTGCTGATCCTGAGCTAACTTTCCGAAAAGTCTATGCTGCTGCCCTTGCACAAGAAACAGCTAGTAAGGATGCAAATGAATTACATGCTTCCGATGGCAGGTCTATGAGCCTAGGGCCATCTACAGGTACAGTTCATAAGGTAGGGCCTGAACTAGGTGATAAGGGGGGGTTACCCCTAAGTATAGATCTTACAAGGCTCGGCCTCATAGTAATACAAATAGGCATTGCTACCGCTGTGGAAGGTGGGAACACTTGGCAAATCGTTGCCCGCACTTCCATACGCAATGTAGGTTTTGCAAAAAGGAAGGCCATTTGGAGAAAATGTGTTTGGTCAAACAAAAGAGCCAAGGACCTACTCTTGACCGTGATAAGAAGCCTAAGCCTACTAATAAAAACATGCAAACTATCCGATGTGGATAAACCAGATGAGATTAGGCCTACTACTATGTCGATGCAACCTTCATATTTATTCAAGATTACAGATACTAAGCCTAACCATGCAGAGCCTGACTGTGTACAGCTAATGTTGGACGGTCAACCATTACAGTTCGAAGTCGACAGCGGTGCATCTCGAACGCTGATTGGGTCGAACACTTTTGAGAAATTATGGCCTAAAGGTCGGCCATTGGCTCAATCGTTACCCTCTTTACAGACTTGGTCCAAGGAGCGATTATCGATTCGAGGTGAATTTAAGGTACGAGTTTTCTTTCGGAGCCCAGCTACATACTTTACCTTTACTGGTTATGGAAGGTACGGGTCCTAGCTTGCTGGGACGGAATTGGTTTCAACCATTCGGGTTAAGAATAGAAGGTATTCACTGGACGTGTTCACCAAAACCTGTTCAGTTACCCGTACAAATAAAAGATTTCTCTGAGGTCTTTGAGGATGGTCCGGGAAAATTCAAGGGCAAACCTGTGAAGCTCTTATTAAAGAAAATGCGAAACCGGTTTTCTTAAAACATCGTAGTGTACCTTTCCCATTACGAGATCGTGTCGATGCCGAATTAGACAGGTTAGTGCAAGAGGATATCTTGGAACCTGTCAGTAACTCAGAATGGGCTACACCCATTGTTACAGTTTTAAAGAAAAATGGGAAGGTCAGAATTTGTGGTGACTATAGGTCTACGGTAAATAAATCGCTGTGTGTCGATGTTTACCCGCTACCATCAAACGATGAAGTAATTGCAAAATTAGCGGGTGGTTGCTTCTTTACTAAACTAGATTTAGATCAAGCATATACACAAATTCCGGTAGATCCAGAATCGGCTACGATTCTTACATTAAATACTACAAGGGGACTCCTACGCCCGAGGCGTTTGACTTTTGGAGTGGCCTCTGCACCTGCTTATTTCCAACGAACGATGGAGTCCATTGTACGAGACATTGACGGAGTTGCAGTGTTCCTTGACGACTTCCTAATTTCAGGAAAGGACTTACAGCAATTATGGTCAAGAACGCGTAGCGTGTTGCAACGATTCAAGGATTTAGGCCTACGCGTCTCCCTCCACAAATGTGCTTTTGCAGTAAGGTCAGTACAGTATGTGGGATTTGCTTAGATCAGACGGGATTGAGACCAACTAATGATAAAGTCAAGGCAATTAGGGAAGCTAGAGCACCTACAAACCTGAAGGAACTGCAATCATTCCTAGGGCTGCTGAACTTCTATGATCGGTTTATTCAGAATAAAGCTAGCCTCTTACACCCATTGTACCAATTGCTATCGAAGGATAAAAGTTTCCATTGGGGTAAAGACCAAGAGAAGAGTTTCCAAAAAGCTAAGCTTGCTGTAACTACTGATAACTGCTTAGTGCACTACAACTCTGATTTACCTTTACTGCTGTCGGTGGACGCTTCTCCGTACGGGCTGGGAGCTGTACTTAGCCATCAGATGCCAAACGGAGATGAGCGCCCAATCGCTTTCGGATCACGAGTTCTCAACGCTGCAGAAAGAAATTACTCGCAGCTCGATCGAGAAGCGTTATCTATTATGTACGGACTAAAGAAATTCCATAAATTTATCTGGGGACGTTCTTTCATGATAATCACAGACCACAAACCACTATTAGGTTTGCTGGGTCCTGGAAAGCCTATTCCTGCTGTACTCTCACCAAGGATGATGAGATGGGCTTTACTCTTAAGTAATTACAATTACTCGCTGATGTACCGTCCCGGACATAAACATGGTAATGCAGATTTCTGTAGTCGCTTGCCTATTCATGATGTATGTGATTTAGGATTTCCTGAGCCTGGCGATGTCTTCATGTTCGAAGAAGCGCCGGATGATTCACCCTTAACTGCTACCAACGTAGCACAGGCTACGTCCAAGGACCGCGTATTGGTAAGAATATTGCGATGTGTCCAACAAGGTTGGGACATGAGCGATTTGTCTGATGAATTCAAACCTTACGCTAGTCGGAGAGAAGCATTATCTACTCATAGGAACTGCATACTTTTGGGAAATCGAGTAGTGATACCTGCTGCTCTACGTAACAAAGTTTTAGAATTGCTACATGCCTCTCATCAGGGCATGGTACGATGTAAAGCAATTGCTCGTGCATACGCATGGTGGCCTGGGATGGACCAAGACATAGAGAATATGGTACGCCAATGCCCGAGCTGTCAAGTTCATCGACATTACCCTGCCGCTGCTGTTACTCTACCCTGGCCAGTTCCTCACCGACCATGGAGTAGACTGCATCTGGATTTTGCGGGTCCTTTTAAGGGACATACTTCCTAGTCGTTGTAGATGCACTGACAAAATGGCCAGAAGTACGATTGACTAATGGTTCATTTTCAGCGACTACTGTGGTAACATTTCTGATTGAATTGTTTTCACGTTTTGGATTGCCCGATACAGTTGTTTCCGATAATGGATCTGCTTTTGTATCTGAAGAATTCCAGAGATTCCTGAGGAAGAATGGAATAAAACACATACGCAGTGCCCCGTACCACCCAGCCACTAACGGTTTGGCGGAGCGAATGGTGGGCACCATCAAGGACCATCTATCGAAGATGGAACCAAGAAATTGGCATGAAAACCTGCATAAATTGTTAGCTGATCTTCGCTCTACACCTGGAACGTCTGGTTCCAATCAGACACCAAGTGAGCGTCTACTGGGTCGTAAAGTCAAAACTATTTTGGACTTACTGCATCCAGATTCGAAGACGGATTGCAGAGAGTTAGACCAGCATGTCGAGCGTTCAAACAAGTGTGAACGAACATTTTCTAAAAACGATACAGTGTTCTATCGGAATTATGCTGCAGGCCCAGCTTGGTTGCCTGGTATCGTTACTGACGCAGGACCCCAGAAATATTCAAATACGAAGTCCTGATGGTTCACCGGTCCATCGACATCTTGACCAGCTACTGGCGCGGCCTAGAGCGACACTTCCTGCACGACTGGGTCAACCCGAATTAGATGATCAAGAGACACGGTTGGTTCAACCCGAATTAGATGATCAAGAGACACGGTTGGTTCAACCTGAAGTAGAAGGAACCATATTACCTAGAGCCTCAACACGAATCCGGAAGCCTCCCTCCCATCTTGATGATTATGTATTGTAAATAAAATTAAATGTAGTGTGATCTTAAGGGGGAGATGTTGTGTATATTATTATGTTTAGTTTCTGTATTTCATATGAGCCGCCGCGCACTGATATTTCCGCGCACTATTTTCCGCGGACTACTTTTCACGCAGCGACTGCGCCGTGAAGTGACAGTGAGCAGTTGATCTTCTTCCGGAACCTAGCCTGACAGGTCCACGTTTTGCAATGTTCTAAGTGTAATTGAATATGTCTTTACTTAATAAAGCAACATGGTTATTTGGACGTCGTGTACTGAATATTAGTTTCACCTTGATTCCTAAACATAACATGACCATAGTATACTTCTCTCAAAACTGGAATCTCTAGGTATCAGAGGTATAGCCAATAGATGGATTGCATCATTTCTATCAGACCGTTTCCAGTAGTAGAACTTGATATATCGATGAAAATGATACAATTACTAAATTTCACTCCGACCCCTTATACCTTGTCTGTGGTGTGCCCCAAGGAACGGTCCTAGGGCCCCCATTCTTCTTACTTTATGTAAACGACATGCCCAACACATTTGACGTAGGCATACTGACGCAATTTGTAGTATGACTCAAGTCACCTCTTAACTGCAACCAGAGATGGGCTTTCAGAACTCATACATAACTCAAATATCCAAGCAAACGCAATGTCGGAATACTGTAAAATAACCTTCTCTCCCTTAACCAACCAAAACTGTGTATCTTAAAGGCCCACTAAACCCAAACGTACCATGTTGATTAGTTCGACGCTAAGACATTGCATTATTTATATTGTTGAAGCGCCACTGCTCTGCGACCCTCCGTTGTAGCCACTAGCAGTGTTTTCGTCTAGCATGTGACGTCAATCGCTATACGATGGTTGCCCGTCTCCGTCGGAGTATTGAAACAACACGCGAAGAAAGTACTCGTCACTTAAAAGTCGTCTAACTTTTACAATTTTGGACCGATTTTCGATTGCAACCCATCGTCGTCATCCCTGAATTATTTCGAACCCATTGCAATGTTCATATTTCATATTAATACTACACGTGTTTATTGGAACGATGTAAACACGGCCTTGCGTAGTACACTAAGTAGGAATATATGCCGAATTGCAGTAATGTTTACAGGTGCTAAAGCAACTTTTTTCTTCGTATGTCGGTATTTCTTTTGGTATCATGTTAATTGTCAAACTATCTACTCTATGTGATGTCAAAATATTTTAGTTGCACACATAAACAAAATATTATAGCGAGTTATTAGACGGCTCTGATTGAAACATTACAGCACCAGTGAGCTGCGCGTCTCGCCTAGATAGGGTGGAGGAAGCTCCTATTAGCCAAGCTAAAAACATTTACTGCGTCATGTAGCAGTCTCGGTCATACGACGTGTTTTCTACGGATTTGGGTGCTTTGGTTTACTCAATAGTAAGTGAACTTTCATGCGTTTTACTAAATAGATTACAAGCAAACATCTCGCGGAAAGTTGGTATATATGAATGCAACAATTCATAGATGCAAGAATGCAAAAATGAAATGTTGATGTTGACTGAAGAACAAATTGTTCAGTGTTAGAACAGGTTGATGTCCACTCCATAATGGAATTATGAGTAGGCCTACAAATATGACCATTTTGTTGCACTAAAGCCTTTGAGTGCAGCTCTCTTGTGTTTATTATTATTATTATTATTATTATTATTATTATTATTATTATTATAATTATTATTATTATTTAAAGTCCTCCACTGAAAATCAGTTATATAACTGAGTGGATAGACTCTAAATAAAATTTATTTATTTATTTATTTATTTATCAGCAGAAGTCTTATTATTTTTCGATTAATGACACGTAGCTCATAACATGTGCGTAGGCCTCTCGTGTTTAATTAAAATATCTTTCATGTTGACTAAAGAATGCTTGCGCGTTGTAACTGGACTATTGGAAGTCACGAAAATCATATGCTTTCTTTCCGATCAACTTTATTTGAAGTTTTAATTTTATTGTTTTATTTCATCTCAATTGAGCTGCGTTTCAAGTTATATAATAATTACGAATATTCAATAGAGATATGTTATATTTTACGTGCTACACACTGGAACAGAGATGTTGAGACGCATATATAAAATTATAAAATTATTGTAAGTATTTGTACAGTTATTCCACAAATCAATATGTTGAACAATAATACAATTATACTATTAAAAATTACACTCACATGGTTATCCTGGCCACTCGTGCTCATTTGCATTGCCCGATGGTATAAATCCAACGTAAAATCCCGACTCCTCGGGGAAAGAGTCTCTGATTTTAGTCACTACACACGAAGGAATCACCACGCGATTACCCTTACCAAGGTTGGCCCAATGATTTACCCAAAAAACAAACTGACGATAAGCAAGAAATCGCCAGGCTTTATTATCAAGATCTTTTTTGAGCATTCGTTTTTTATAAGATTATTCGTCGTCTGCAGAATCATTTGCCTTGTGATGTATAGCCCATCTTTAGACAATATATGGTTCAAAAATACTGGGCTGTCAGTGACACACGAAACATCGCCTTTCAGGTTAATTATGCAATCATTTTCTAAACAACATATGTTTTTCACGTGGATGACTCATTAATTTGCATTTCTCGCAAGAACACCAATCTAAACTCGACGTTCTTTCACTTGCATTCAAACACTCATGTTCTGCACGGTTGCTCTCTTCGACGTCTTCGTTCCTGTATTTGTTCCTCAGAAAATTCCGGTTCAAACATGTACGGTTCAATTGTATCCATATCGGAGATATGTACAACCACTTGTATAGACACTCACTGACAAACTAGACTAAAATGCATTTTTGCATAGACTTTGACCCCAGCCACTCACAGTCGGTGACATTCACTAAGACGCGGCCGAAAAATTTTAATTACAGTAGCTTCATGGAATTTCCGGTCTTTACAATATTCCAAGCAGTGTGGGGTGGGGAGAGGGGGTGTGTTACCTGGGATAAAATATTTTTATGCTCACAAGACAGGACCAGATTTCAGTAAGTTACCTGACCTCTTGTCGATGAAGTCGGTTTGTATCCGTGCGTTACCGAGGAACAAGTGGTGTGCAGTTGTATTTATTTCCAACGTGATTTGTGTAAAATAATTATGATTACGTACTTTTATTATTATGAGTGTAAAGTTACTGTATTTCCTGCAGTTTGTCTGCATTTGCAGTAAATGCTGTAATACTAGTAAGTTACTAATTAAACTGATAAAATGTTTTGATTTAGGAGGTGCAAGTGAAAACAATCTAACAGTTTTGAATTATGCTTTTACATTTTTATATTTGTTAGGCGGACGGAATTTTGTATTTTGTATGTGAATTGCAAAAACAATTAATTTACAATGACAGGGTGTTGCGTGTTTGGGTGGCACTAACAATAAAAAAGAACGTGAAGAAAAAATGTCAAAACGGACGCGCATCACATTTGCCATTGAAAACAGTGTATTTTCATTCTTTTCCTGACCGGTCTAAATCACCAAACGAATTTAAAGCTTGGTGCAATAAAGTGAACAGGCTTAATTATAATCCAGTTAAGGGAACTCGCATATGTTCTAGGACATTTTACATTGGGCGACTATGAATCCACGGATGTATATCAAATTAAATTAAATTGCCGCAGCCGTCCTCCACGTTTGTGTAAACGTTCGATTCCCAGTCTTTATCTCAAGGGCGAGTCGAATGAAAAATCTGTGAACTTTCGAACAACAACCCACATCGCTCGAAAGACTCTCGACGAATATAAACGTCAGGTAGTTGAAGATGTGGCAGAGGAGAGATTATTTTCTCCAGAAGTTTTAATACTATTGATGATACAGCGGATGTTAGTCTGATAAATGAAGTTACGGCGAAAGAGTGAGAGAAATATCAGTTCAGTGTGAACTAGGGTGTGAAACTTTAATTTTGAGTTCTGCGCATGAAACCTCCTTTCTGTCAAATGATGATGAAGTGATGACGGTTTCGAGTGTCGTCAGTGACGATTTTGATTATGTCCCGCCAAATGAAGTAGATTCATCTTTGGACGAAGAAAGTGACACTGATTCAAACGATTTAGGAGTCGATGTATTTTTTTGTTTACTGGGATTCATTGAAATCACTATTTAACACATGCCCAAAGTGTAAATCAACTATAGAATCAGTAGTTAGTTTTGCGTCGAACGGGATCGTTGCTTGAAGTGAGGTATTTTTGTGTCAATCACCATGAAAATATCTGGCAATCTCAGCCTAAGTGTGGGTAAACGACCAATCGGCAATGTTTTTATCGCATCATCGCTAATGATGTTCTGGTCTATCTTTTGCCGGATTTGAAACTTTCTCTAAAAACACTCAAACTAGCTGCATTTTCGCGAGTGACTTTTGATAACGTTGTCAAAACATTCTTGAGGCCCGCTGTTACGTTTGCATGGCAAACAGAACGATACAACACAATCGAAACATTGCGTCAGACAAACACGCCCATCCAATTATCTGGTGACGGTCAATATGACTCCCAGGTTTCTCGGCCAAGTATTGTACCTACAGTGTCATGGAACTTTCAACCCAAAAATAATTGATGTTATCGTGGTCCAACGTGGAGAAGTAGAGGGCGACCTCGAAAGGCAGCTGTCATAAAAATAATGACACGTCTAGAAGAGACGAAGCTGGACATCGCATTGTTTTTGTCATAGACATAAAGGAATAAAGAAGGAAATGCGTGAAAATTACTCTGAAATCCACCATGAATACGATGTGTGGCATCTCGCTAAAAGCCTAACAAAAAAATTAAAATTAGCAGAAAAAAAATTACCTTTAATCAGTCACTGGCGCAAGTCTCTAAATAACCACATGTGGTGGTCATGTATGGACATGCGAGGGAGATCCCGATCAACTGATTGAGAGGTTTTATTCAATACTAAAACATGTGACGGATAAACATGAATGGAATGATGGCGTAACTTTTCATAGCTGCCAACACTTGCCCCTGGATGAAGAAACTCGTGAAAAAAAATGTGGTTCGACACTGATAGTTGTGAGTACGATAAAATAAAAAAAATTGTAACTGACAAAGCGTTCTCTGAAGATTTAAAACACGCAAACCACTTTTGCCACACTGGTCAACTCGAATCTTACCACAACGTTCGCCTCAAATACATGCCAAAACGAAGTGCATTCACCCACGATGGAATGACTCTTCGCTCAATGATTGCTGCTTTAGACTACAACAACAATGCCGAACGTCCACAAACAGGTCAAGTTTTGAAATATTCCAAGTGGGCACATAATTATGTAATAAAAAACACATACGAACACAAATCAATCGAATGGAAGTATGAAATAATGAACAATATCCATAAAATGCTGTTCCAAGGATGGGATCCGAACGAGTTTATGTTAGAAGAGTGTGAATTGCCCAGTCTTCCAAAACAAATTGCGCCCAGTACCTAAGCCGTCAATAGAAGATGCAATGCAGCGCCGGTTTTCCCGCTTTCCAACTCGAGTCTGCAATAGTTCGGTAAGACAATACCTTTGAAACACTTATCAATACTTTTATTAAACTAGCCTATTTAATTGAGGGAATTTTCTGGATTGAACAGCAGATATTATGTTTTTATAATGCTGCTCTAAAACGCATAGTTTCTGACCCACCAAATATTGCATTGACTCCCCCCCTTCTCCCATCACTGAGAGAATTCCTGGTACAGCACATACATATTTTTTAGTAAGATTAACTATTGATATTATAAATTTAATTCTATTAATATTTTAATTATGTATCCAATTAATTAATCTTTTTATGCAAATAGAAATCAGACTTCGAACTGAACAAAAAAGTTTTCAAGTTTGACGTCTTATATGTTAATTGGAGAAGTTAATTGGAGGTAAAATATATTATTTGGATTACGCTGTTGAGAATGTAAGAAGGAACATCATAAATACCGCCGCCGTATAATCCCGAGTCAAGACTGCTACATGACGCAGTAAATGTTTTTAGCTGGGCTAATAGGAGCTTCCTCCACCCTATCTAGGCGAGACGCGCAGCTCACTGTGCTGTAATGTTTCAATCAGAGCCGTCTAATAACTCGCTATAAATATTTTGTTTATGTGTGCAACTAAATATTTTGACCTCACATTAAAGTAGATAGTTTGACAATTAACATGATACCAAAAGAAATACCGACATACGAAGAAATAAGTTGCTTTAGCAACTGTAAACATTACTGCAATTCGGCATATATTCCTACTAGTGTACTACGCAAGGCCGTGTTTACATCGTCACAATAAACACGTATATGTATTAATATGAAATATGAACATTGCAATGGGTTCGAAATAATTCAGGGATGACGACGATGGGTTTGCAATCGAAAATCGGTCCAAAATTGTAAAAGTTAGACGACTTTTAAGTGACGAGTACTTTCTTCGCGTGTTGTTTCAATGCTCCGACGGAGACGGGCAACCATCGTATAGCGATTGACGTCACATGCTAGACGAAAACACTGCTAGTGGCTACACGGAGGGTCGCAGAGCAGTGGCGCTTCAACAATATAAATAATCACATGTCTTAGCGTCGAACTAATCAACATGTACGTTTGGGTTTAGTGGCCTTTAACTTCCACTCCACCTCAAGCCCCCTCAGAGTAGTCCCCTAATTCGTATTGATAGCAAAACATTATGAGAGCTGACAACGTGAAATTTCTTGGCATTACACTCTCGGAGAACCTTGATTGGTCTGCTCATATCAAAAGAGTATGCTCCAAAATAATAGTGGGTGTTTTATGCTCAGGAGGATGAAGCCAATTGTTAGCATAGCAGCCACATATTGAAATTAATATATCATGCCCACATCCACTCGCACATCTCATACGGGCTTCTATTCTGGGGTATGTCATCACAAGCTAATCGTGTCTTTTTACTCCAAAAACGAGCTATACGCATCATCACAGGATCCTCATGGCAGAGATCCTGCCGTAAAATCTTCCCCAAATTAAACATTCTTACCCTGGTAAGTACCCTTATACAACTTGCCGCTATTTTTGTACGTACACATTCAGAATACTTTCCTAAAAACTCATCCATCCATACTTATAACACCCGTGCAATTTCTAACATCCATGTCCCCCATCATAAAACCTCGCAATATTCCAAAGGACCTATATACGCCTGCCTCTCCATATACAATAAACTGCCAAAACACATCAGAGACATCAAAAATCATACTACATTTATTAGCAAATTAAAAGCATTTCTAGTAGAAAGAGCATTTTACTCACTAAATGAATTCCTAACAGATTAACCCTTGTCCTCCCTACAAACTGTCCCTTATAGATCCGTACTATAGGCTAGGCCCTACACATATATTTTAAATTCAATAATAATACCTTTCATATAATCATTATGTCATAGGATAGGCTACCTATTACTCATTTCATTTTTTCATTTCAATACTCAATTATTCAATTCAAATAACTTCAATTCTCAATATGTATTGTATTGTATTGTAGTAGTTTATTGCCATTGCTAAATAAATACAAGTAAATATTTAATTAGGCGTTGACATTTGAGCCTGGATAGGCTAATAATTATTATATTACATAATATTTACATAAGACTAATACTATTTACTATATTTTAACATACCAACAGTGTATTTCAGATACATTTAACATAGACGTTCAACTACGTACTATATTGAAAGTTGATATAGATGTTACTAAAATAGCCATTTAATCCATATTCATATTCAGGGACTAAGAAAATAGATATTTAATTAGACGTTGATATTTGACCCTGGATAGGCCTAGGCTAATCATAATATTACACACTATTTACATAAGACTATACTATGTATTATATATTTTAACTAACCTACTATGTATTTAAGATACATTTAACATATGACTTACAACAGCTATGTCCTATATTAAAGTTGATATAAATTTTACTTAAGATCCATTTACATCCCTATTCATGTCCAAGACCTAGGAAATTGAATATTTGTAAAATTAGATCTTGGAATTGGACCAGTTTTAACATTCACATGTACATCATAATTATATTATATAGGTCCGTAAGTAATGTTCCTTGAATGGAAAAGAATTTAATGATTGAATAGTGTTAGAACTGGAAGGCCTTTGCATTGTCCTGGCTATTGTTAGGCATTCAGTCCCATTTTTCTTCAAAATAGGTTTTGAAGGAGTAGTATGCTTTGCTTAATAGGATGTTTTTCACTGATTCTTTGAATTTGTCGATTGAAGTTATTTGTTTTATGTTGTAAGGGAGTTTGTTATATAGTTTAGTTTTAAAATAGTTGGAGTTTACTTGGGATAGTTTGCTACTGTGTTGTTCTAAGTGAATGTTGTTTTCCTGTCGTGTATGGTGAGAGTGTATTTCGTTATTTTTACTTAAATGTTTGAGAGTGTATTTCGTTATCAATGATTGAAATATATATAAGCTGTAGAGCGTAAGAATTTTAAGATTTTTGAATAAGGGTTGACAGTGTGTTCGTGGGTGTACTTTTAATAAGGTTCTGATAGCACGTTTTTGAATTTTGAAGATTTTTTCATGATGGGAAGAGTGGCCCCAGAATTCAACCCCATATCTTAGGTTACTTTCGAAAAGTGCAAAATATACTAATTTGGCTGTTTCTATATTGGTAGCATTCCTTATTAGCCTTATCGAGTAACAGGCTGAACTTAGTTTTCCGGCTAGAAATGTTGTATGTTTGTGCCACGTTAGGCATTCATCCATGTGGATTCCCAAAAAATTGATGTCATGCACCCTTGAGATTCTTGTACATGTGTTAGGGCCTTCTTGGATTAGTAGTTCGTTTATAGGGTGTAGAGATCTGCTTTTTTGAGTTGAATGAAATTGAATAAATTTAGTTTTTGATGAATTTGAGACTAATTTGTTACTGTTAAACCAGTTTGTACAAGTTATTGATTTCTCTTTTGCTAGAGTTATTAGCGACTCTGTGTTCGATGCTATAACTAGTGATGTCGCGTCATCGGCAAATAGTTCAATGTCCTCTATGCAAAAAGGGAAGTCGTTTATAAATATGTTGAAGAAAGGGGACTTACTACTGAACCTTGTGGGACTCCACAACTGTTAAGCATTTTCTGGGAGGTGGTTTTTATTTTATTTCCTCTTGCATCTTGAGTTGTTAATTCTACATACTGGTATCTGTTGCTTAAATAAGATTTTATTAGTTTTAGTGCAGGGCCTCGTATCCCATAGTAATTGAGTTTATATAGAAGGATGTTGTGGTCAATGCAATCGAAGGCTTTAGACAAATCATAGAATATTCCTACAGCTTGATTTTTGTGATTTAATGCACCCGAGAGTTTTTCTAAGAATCTTTTGATGGTGGTGCAAGTTGACCTATTTTCCCTAAACCCACTTTGATGGTCAGAGAAAAGATTATTTTTCTCAAAAAAATTAGTAATCCTCAGTTGAATTAGCTTTTCAAAAATTTTCGAGAAAGCTGGGAGAAGAGAAATTGGTCTATAGTTATCTTGTTGTGTGTGATCTCCTTTCTTGTACAGGGGGATAACTTTAGCGATTTTCAGACTGTCGGGGAATGATCCTTCGGTAATACATTTGTTAAAAATCATCTTTAACGGCTCTGCTAGAAGTCGGATGCTTTTTTTTACAAGTGCCATTGGAATTTCATCATGTCCACTGGAAAATTTATTTTTCATGCATTTTACTACAGAAATTATTTCCCTTTCATCGGTCTCATTTAGAAATACGGATCCCGTTGGGCTTTTTTGCACCTTATGTAGATAGTCAGTGAATTTGTTGTTTTGGGGGCTATTGTTTATATTCCGAGTGAGTTTGCTTCCAATTTCAGTAAAATGTTTGATAAACGCATGGGCAACAATGTGAGGTTTATTCGTTGTTCTCCCTTGAACTTCTAACGTGATGTTATCAGACTTTGTTGGTGGCTTTCGACCTAGTTGGTTATTTACTAGGAAAACGCTTAAGTCCCGCCGCGTTGATGGATGAGCTTTTTAAAAATTTTAGTTTGTGTGGGATATCTTTACTTTGGCAAGTGCTTTGTTTTGCTGACTAAGCATTGTAGATGATTGTTGTCAAGTTTCTATTGTTACCTGTCAATTGGTATTTACCGTAAAAAACTTATATAGGCCTAAAAAGCTTTATTTCTATGGATTCTGGTTAACTTTTTCAACTTTTTTTTCAAAAGGTACTACATCACCATAACCTTAATGTCCATGTATAATATGAACGTTGTAGCCCCACCCGTTTGGTCAGAATTGGCCCAAACGGCACGAAAATATCGCACAAAAAATCAAAAAACTTATATTAAAAGCTTTATTTCTATGGATTGTGGCTAGTTTTTTCAACTTTTTCTTTCAAAAGGTACTACATCACCATAACCTTAATGTCCATGTATAATATGAACGTTGTAGCCCCACCCGTTTGGTCAGAATTGGCCCAAATGTCACGAAAATATCGCACTAAAAATCGAAAAAAATCGTAAAAGTACGATATTCATGAGAAATATTTCTTCGATTGTACCCAAAAACAATACACCTCTAAGTTCAGAGATTTCGAAGGTCCTGTCAAATTTTCATCAAGATCGGATATGTCGTTTTGCCTGGTAGAGAGTTAACAAACAGACAGAAAAAAAACAAAACAAAAACAAACAAAAAAAACACCCGAGCTAAATTTTTTGGGGGTCAGTGAAATTGAAGTCTTCGCTTCGCTCATCCAATTATTTCCCAAACTTTTTTTGACCTGTTTTCACAGTTTCGAATTTGATCCTCATAATATTTAACTTTTGCTAGGTTTATTATCTTTTTATATGTTTTTTTGTAGTTACGGTAATAGTCTTTTAGGAATTGGTTGTGAAACTGTAAACTTATTTGAGATACTTTTATTCCAGCTGTTAGCCAGCGTGGAGATTTCTTTGAATGTTTTACAGTTATTTTTTTCTTAGGAAAGTAAGTTTCAAATGGTATTTTAATTTTGTCTATAAATATGTTGTACATCTCGTTTACAGTAACTGAAGTCTCGAGTTCACCCCAGTTAAAAGCACCAATTTGTTCATTGAACAATGCTATGGCTTGATTTTTGAAAGATCTTTTCAAGATTTTAGTTTTGACCGGGCGATGCAGAATGCAGTTTATTTTTATCAGTTGTCCTGTGTGGTCCGATATACCACTATGGATTACATCAGAGTTGTGTTCGTATTTTATGTTTGTAATTATGTTGTCTATTTGTGATGAAGTATTATGGTGGCTATTGAATCTTGTTGGCGCGTTTATGGTAGATTTTAAGTCAAAAGCATTGAACAGCAGGTTTAACTGATCTTTGTTTGGAGAGTCTTTGAGGAAGTCTATGTTAAAATCTCCTAAGATAATTATATCTTTATTCTCGTTAGTTATTTTAATGAGAATACTCTCTAATGTATCTATGAAATCATCAATATTTCCATCTGGCGTACGATATACAGTAAGAATTATTATGTTTGGCTTTTTCAGGTTTGTATCTAATTCTACTTCAACACCAGTTATCTCTATATGTTTCTCTAGGCTGTTGCTTTTGATAAATTGTAGTTCCTTTATATCCCTTAACCTATTTTTGTTTACAAAAATTGCAACTCCTCCATGTCCTAGAGCCAACCTACTGAATGCAGAAATTATTTTAAATTTGTCTAGGTTGACCTGACAAATTTCATTTTCCTTTTGCCAGTGTTCGGTTATCTAGGGCGACGGTCGTCGCCCGGCAGACAAGCGAATACGGCTGCTAGGCGACACCGAACTCCGGCCCTATATACACCTACCAGAGTTGGGGGGTTTTCAGCTATCTGCACACGCCGCCCCGAAAGAGTTACAATCTTGAAACTCGGTATATGACCTGGTATGTGGTCCATGACATACCAAAAAAAAATCAACCCGATCCGACAACTCGTTCTGTGTTAAAAAAGGCTCTCAACATCGTCAAATTCTTAAAGCTGGCTGGGTGGGTGGGTGGGTGGCATTTCTCCGCGGAGAGTTCTTTAGCCTACAGAGAAAACGGTAAATCTTAGAACTATGAAACTTGGACCACACTTAGGTGTATTTCAGACGCAGTGCCTTTTGCTTTCAAAACCAAAATCGGGTAACAGGGACCGGAGAAAATCAAAATTTGGATGATAATCAAAACGCGTAGGCCTAATTACCAAGGCGTGGTAATTTGTACAAACTTGAAATTTAACATGCTATTAACCATTATAAATATCTTGCGTCCAAAACACAAGGGGCTAAATTTGGGATGACCATGGCCCAAACCTGACAAAAAACATATCTGAACTTAAGAAATGAATCATTCAAAGAAAACGCTACAACTGAGATGTTTCAAACGTGGAATACATTTTGATATCTCTCATTCTTTATCACTTTTGAATATGGAAAGGAAAATTGGTTAACGGGTACCGGAAAAAAAACCAAAAATTTTCAAAAGTAGGTAATTCCGTACTCTTATGAATAATACGCTATACCGAGGAAAACGGTTCATCTTAGAACTTTGAAACTTGGGCCACACTCAGATGTACCTCATATAACAAAAACCGGGCAATTGGGACCGGGGAAAATCAAAATCAAAATCAAAACGCGTAATTACTCAGGCGTAGTAATTTGTACAAGCTTGAAATTAAACATGCTCTTAACCATTATAAATATCAAGTGCTTATGCTAGTGCGTTGGTCTTGTTGTTAGCGTATCTGCTTCCAATGCAGAAGGGCCAGGGTTCGATTCCCGCTAAAGTCAAGTTTTTTAATTCTGATTTGGACTTAAGTCTATCAGTTCTTGTCTTAGGAGTTGTAAACGGTGACTTTGGAGCCGTCCTAGCAAAATCAAAACGCGTTATTACTCAGGCGTAGTAATTTGTATACAAGCTTGAAATTAAACATGCTCTTATAACCATTATAAAATATCTAGTGCTTTGCTAGTGCGTTGGTCTTGTTGTTAGCGTATCTGCTTCCAATGCAGAAGGGCCAGGGTTCGATTCCCGCTCAAGTCAGAAGTTTTTTAACTTCTGATTTGGACTTAAGTCTATCAGTTCTTGTCTTAGGAGTTTGTAAACGGTGACTTTGGAGCCGTCCTAGCAACGAAGCACATAATAAATTCCAGAGTTGTTCTGGATCGGCCTTGTTGATTCTGGCGTTGATCCGCGGATGTTCGCACTGTCCATACCACTGATTGATATATTTCCTATTAAAAATATCGATCTTTGGTTGGTTATCGCTCACTCGTCGATTGCGTCGGGGCCTGCAGGGTTGGCTTGGTCGCTTTGATTTAAAGTCCCCCACTGAAAATCAGTTATATAACTGAGTGGGTAGACTCTAAATAAAAATTTATTTATTTATTTATTCAAGGGGTATCTTTGGGGGGACCGTGGGCCCAAAAATGTAAAAAAAAACAACTTTGAACTTAACAAATTTAATCATTCAAAGTCCATCATTCACACCTTGATAGCGAACGAACAACAAAAAGATGTGATATCCCCCCAAAATACAAAAATTTGTAAAAAAGACGGCAGCCAAGCTCTCCTTCAAGTCTTCGGCTGTGAATGCTGTGAGATATAGAAGTTGAGCCAAGCTTTTTATTCTTTCTCCCTAGTTTCGCTTTGAAAATATGTAAGATCATTTCGCCTGTTGACGAGCGCCAAGCCAACGATTTTTGTGGTAAAAAAGTAAAATTTTTAAACTCGAAATCATAAAAAAAATGACTTGGCCATTGAATTTGGTTCATGGCCAAGAATTTTTTATGATTTCGAGTTTAAAAATTTTACTTTTTTTACCACAAAAATCGTTGGCTTGGCGCTCGTCAACAGGCGAAATGATCTTACATATTTTCAAAGCGAAACTAGGGAGAAAGAATAAAAAGCTTGGCTCAACTTCTATATCTCACAGCATTCACAGCCGAAGACTTTTGAAGGAGAGCTTGGCTGCCGTCTTTTTTACAAATTTTTGTATTTTGGGGGGATACAACTACATCTACTTCTAGCGTCTCGGTTTCTTCAATATCATTGATTAGTGCATCTAGGTCACTTAATTTATTTGCTATGCACTGTATATTTTGGTGTAGTATGTTTAAGCTACTATTGACTGCCGCTTTTTTAAGACTATGTTTGGATTTTGGTGTTATATTTTTAGGTACAGGTAATCTACTAGGCCTACTTGGATTTGTTCTTTTTGATCTTTGTCTCTCTGTCTGTGACGGTGATTTGAATTTGCTGCAGTCATGTGGTGGGGGGGCTGGTGTATGGTCTACTAGTGTGTTGTTTTTAGTCGTGGCTTGGTTTTTGAAGTTTTTGCTAAAAAATTTTGTTTTTTGTTATTTCTAGTTACTTTACGTTCAATTGGTGATATTTTATATTTTGGAGGGAGTGGGGGAAGAGCTTCTGCTAAGCTGGGTTTTAAGACAAGCACGGACTTGGCGGACTCCGTAATAGTTGGTGCTGTAGTTCGCTGGTCTGACTCGTTGTTACGTTTGGCCTGCTCGGTGACATCTAGGTCGTGTATGGTCTTCGGAAGCACGTCCTGGCCCTCGTCGATGATTGCCTCTTGTGTATCTTCCGAGCTTATGGTGGGATTCATGATGGTAGTCACCTCCTCTTGCGGTTCGTGTGCAGTCAGGTCGATCAAGTCGACTTCCGTTGTATGGTGCTTCACTTTTGTTGGGGGCACACTTGCTGGGGACCCCGTGTCCTGGACTTGGTCCGGTCTCCACTCAGATGAGTGGTCAGAGTTTTCCTTTAGCGACTCGTCGGTTCCGGTAGCCTGGACTAGGTGTGTGGTCCACGTGGACTTGGAGTCGAGGCATAAGCCTGGGGCCGGGACCTCGCCATCTTCGGAAGACTTGGCGGAGAGCGTGTCTCGGGCTGGGACTTCATCCACTTCAAAGGCTTCGACGGGCAGCGTGTCTAGAGCCGGAACTTGATCCGCTTCGGGAGTTCTGATAGGCATCGTGACTGGAGTCTGAACTTCATTCGTTTTGGATGGCTTGACGGGCAGTTTGTGTGAGGCCGGGACCTTATCCCCACCGGAGGACTTGACAGACATTGGGTCTTGTAGATGTTCTTTGTGAGCCTGGCGGCCTGGGCCCCGATTCATGTACATTTATCCCGGGTATAAGTGGTATAAGGACGGTATAATGCAGGACATGGCAGGATAAGGCCTGGTTAAGTCTGAGCAACTCTCATCCAATCAGAAATTTTCAATCCAACAACAAGTACAACAAATGTTTTTTCCACTGCATTCCACAGCCATGTAAATCAGCAGATTTGCAAAAGAACACTAAAAATTTGCACCATCTTTTGTTTCACATTTTTATTTATTGACAGAAGATTGTGTGAGATCATTAAAAGAAAAGAAAAGGCGTATTATTGCCGTAAATTTTGGAATAGCCTAGGACTATCATACTATTGTTCATCTGCATAAGGCTTTTAGTAATCAAAACTAGTTATTTGTGCGGGATTTGTGTCAAAACAAGGTCGTGCAGGCCTAGGGTTGCCTAGGAGAGGCCAAGGGCTTGTCAAACGTGTTATGTTAGTATAATTTTGTCTAGTCCTATAGCCTAATCGAACTTTAGGCCTACACTGTTGTATTATGAATAATTTTCTACATCTGGGCCTAGGCCCGAGACGGTTTCTGATTTGTTTTATGAGGGTAATGACAACTTTTCTCGTTTTACACATAGACGCAAAATTTAAAATGTCCGCCATCTGTTTACATATTTTCTTATCCCCGTGCGAGGCGGGATAAGTCTTCATGAATTGGATTCGGAGTTATACCGCACTTATACCACCTAACTCTGCTTATACCGGGATAAAAATGTACATGAATCGGGGCCCTGGGGGTTTGGTATTGAGATAGGGCTTCCGGCTTCTTTTTGGTGTGGGTGCTGAGGGTGAGGGTAGCCCTGTGTTTTGGATTGGACGCCATTCCATTACCGAGCTGATTTCATTTAACATGGAATGTAGTTTTTCATATCCTCTCTCATTTGGGTGTAGACCATCTTTACATATGTCATCTTGTGAAATATACTTGTTTGTTTCTATGAAGGCGGCCCCGAGAGTGTTGCAGGCCCACTTAATGTCCGAGTTTATCTGGTCAATTTTGATGTTGGGGAAATCTCGGCGATAGACGATACTCGTATATGCAATTTGAGTATTTGGGTATTGTTTTTTAATTGTTTGGATAAGTTGATAAACATCATCCATGATTTGAATTGAATCTTTCGTTATTACCGAGTTTGTACCTGTGTGTAAGATTATTGTTTTCGGTGGCCTACTATCTTGCGTGAGTGGGTTTTCTTTTAGTATCATGTTTCGTAGGTGCTGAGGTTGTGTACCTGGGTGGACACTTTGTGTGTATGTTTTGTTTGATGTCAGTTTTTGGCAGCCTTTTAACATTGAGTCTGATATGACTAGAGTAGTTGGTTCGTTTATGGTAGGCTTATATGATGGATTTGTTACCGGTACTAGTATACCATACTAGTACCGGTACTAGGCCTATACATATAACTTGATTCTCATTGAAATTCTCATTCCATTTGATTATTTATTTTACATTTAGTAAATTTATAAATTTACCTTGTTCTCCACTACAAACTTTCCATTATAGATCCGTACTATAGGCCCTACACGTATATTTTAAACTAATCCCTATTAAATATACAACAATAATTGAACGTGTGAGCGTAGCGAACGTAGTGATTTCCATTCGACTTAAACGGCTCTTATTGTTTTTCTGCGTGCGTGCGTGTGTGTGTGTGTGTGTGTGTGTGTGTACGTTAAAAATCAGCCGAATCGCTGAACAGATTGCGCTGAAATTTTAAACGGACATCCGGTACGAGTTTATTGAGAAACTGCTAACAAAATCAGCAAGATTCATTGCGATTTAAACATACAAGAAATAATAAACTGAAAAATAGACTTCCAATGTTATGAAATTATTTTAACGACAATGTTTTAGATTTTGAAAAGATATTTTTTGTTTTTTATTTACCTGGCAGTGAAATGCGTGTCCATTCAAGGTCTGTCGAATGTTTTAAGTCAAAGTACCCCAAATTCCGCTCGTAGATTGAGTAAACCTTGCAATGTTTTCACGTATTTCGTACTGGCTATGTTTTACCATAGAAGGCCCTATTGCCACAGATGATGGACTTCACTGCGTTATATGCATTTCAAAACATGTTTAATAATTTTTTAAATACAATCTCGAAATTACAAAATCTTTCCCGACCAGGGGATTGAACCCACGTCTCCCATATTTCGGCTATAAGGGCGCTTTAGCCAACTAGACCAGGGAAACGCCAAAGTCGTAGTTAGACGAGTGAGAGAGTCATGTGGTGAGTACCCGGGAACATATGCATTTAAGTTTGATAATTATATTCGTATAAATAATAGTTTTTAAAGTTTAGTTGGCATACGGGGACGGGCGTGTCTACTTTAAGGTCATTTTTCGCCTCTCTAGCCTATGATAGGCTAGGTAGGCCTAAGGTAGGGGGAAGAAAAAAGTAATGTAATCGGGTACAATGTTTTAGATTTTGAAAATATATTTTTTGTTTATTATTCGCCTGGCCGTGAAATGCCGTGCCCATGCAAGGTCTGTCGAATGTTGCACGTCAAGGTACCTCAAAATTCGCTCGTAGATTGAGTAAACCTTGCAATATTTTCACGTATTTCGTACTGGCTATGTTACCATAGTAGGCCTATTGCCACAGATGATGGACAACACTGCGTTATATTATGCATTTCAAATCATGTTCAATTATTTTTGAAATACAATCTAGAAATTACAAAATCTTTCCCGACCAGGGAATTGAACTCACTTCTTTCACATTTCGGCTACAAGGGCGCCTTAGCCAACTAGACTATAGGGAAACGCCAAAGTCGTAGTGAGACGAGTGAGCGAGTCATGTGGTGAGTACCCGGGAACATTTGCATTTAAGTTTGATAATTATATTCGTATAAATAATTGGATGAGCGTAGCGAGCGTAGCGAGCGAAGCGAAGATTCCATTTCACTACACTGGAGAAAAAAATCCGGAATGTTTTTTTTTTTTTTTTCTTTCTTTTTTTTTTTTTTTTTTGTATTTTTGTGTGTCTGTGAACACGATTCCGGCTAAACCAATACTCCAATTGCGATGAAATTTTATGGAGGTCTATGAAATCTCTGAACGAAGAACTGCACGGGGGAAAAATCGATCGAAAAATTTTTTCTCATGAAAACGCAATTTTACGATTTTTTCGATTTTTAACAAAATTCTTTGGATTTATAACACCGCAGCTTTGCCCGGGATTGTAAAAATTTTTTTCACACAACCTTTATTTATGAATTGTATTTTTCGTGTGAAATTGAGCGTTATCGAAAGATAAATTTCTTTAAAAAATCGCAATTTTTGGAATTTTTTGTTTTTCAAATTTCATTGGTTATAGCCCCTACATGCTTTACCCGGGATCGTAATGATTTTTTCACAGAACCTTAATTTCATGAATTTAAAAAATTTTTGTGTGTGAAATTTGGGGCGCAATCAAAAAATTATTTGTTATGAAAATCGAAATTTACGATTTTTTCTTTTTTTTAAAAAACGAATAATTAAAAAAAAAAAAAAAGTTTATTTTTTATTTAATTTAAATTAATTTAAAAAAATCAACTAAGTAATGATTTTTTCACAGTACAACAGAAAATCCGCATAACACTTAAAAAACTCAATGCACCAATTTCGCCATCCAACAACGCGGCGGGACTTAAGCGTTTTCTAGTAGTTTTTAAAGGTTAGTGGTATACGGGGACGGGCGCGTCAACTGTAAGGTCATAATGCGCCTCTCTAGCCATGATAGGCTAGGTAGGCCCAAGGTAGGGGGGGAAAAAAAGTAAGTAATCGGGTACTTAACACATGGCTCACTCACTCGTTTAACAACGACTTTGGCGTTTTCCCCAGTACATAATCATATCATTCCCTATGCTAGCGTTTATTGGATTTAGCGTAGCGAGCGTAGCGAGCGAAGCGAGCGAAGCGAGCGAAGCGAAGATTCCATTTCACTACATTGGAGAAAAAAATCCGGAATGTTTTTTTTTTTTTTTTTTTTTTCTTTCTTTTTTTTGTATTTTTGTGTGTCTGTGAACACGATTCCGGCTAAACCAATACTCCAATTGCGATGAAATTTTATTGCGGTCTGTGAAATCTCTGAACGAAGAACTGCACGGGGGGAAAAATCGATCAAAAAATTATTTCTTATGAAAATCGCAATTTTACGATTTTTTAAAATTTTTAAAACATTCTTCGTCTTATAACACCTACATGCTTTATCCCATTGTAATGATTTTTTCACAGAACCTTAATTTTATGAATTAATATATCCGTGTGAAATTTGAGCGCAATCAAAAAATCATTTCTCATGATAATCGCAATTTTACGATTTTTTTCAATTTTTAACATTTCTTCGACGAATAAAACCTACATGCTTTATCCGATTGTAATGATTTTTTCACAGAACTTTAATTTTATGAGTTAATATATTCGTGTGAAATTTGAGCGTAATCGGAAAATGATCTATTAAAAAAATCCCAATTTTACGCTTTTTTCGATTAAAAAAAATTACGCTCATCCATCAACGCGGCGGGACTTAAGCGTTTTCCTAGTATTATTATACATCCTAATGAACATCGTATTGTATTATATCATATCGATAACTCATTTCATTTTTTCATTTCATTATTGAATTAATCAATTCAAACAACTTCTATTCTCAATACTAGTATACTATATTAATAATACATATAACCTGATTAACATAAAATACACATTTTATTTGATTATCCATTTTATATTTAGTAATTTTTTAAATTTACCATGTCAACTACAAACTGCCCCTTATAGATTCGTACTACTACACGTATATATTAAATACAATACTAATTCCATTTCATAATCATTATATCATATCAAATGCTAGTGTTCATCCTAAATAACATCGTATTGTATCATATCAAACCAATTACTCATTTCATTTTTTCATTTCAATTCTCAATTAATCTATTCAAACAACTTCAATTCTCAATACTAGTATACCATACTAGTAATATACATATAACTTGATTCACATGAAATATGCATTCTATTTTATTATTCATTTTTTACCATGTTTTAGCCTTAGGAACTATTCACTCCCTCTTCACGAAGAGGTGTATATACTTGTACCATGTATTAGTCTTAAGTGAATAAAGATCTACACTACTCTACTCTACTCTACTCTACTCATGGTGAATGCTGGAAATCAAGGTAAAAATAACATAAACCATCAGGGATGGGGGTTGGAAAAATGTGGTTTAGGAAATGAGAGTAGGCCGATTGGGTTAAAACACATTAAAACATAATTTACTTATTTGAATAAAAATTCAATTTTGGGTTAGAGCTATGACTTTTTCCAATTTTAGGGGGTGTTGGGGGTGGAATTTCGCTTGCCTCTCGGCGAATTATTTTTCATATTATTATGTACCATCATGTTAAATTTCATGATGATAACTCATTAGGTGCCTTTGTGGTGAATGCTGGAAATCAAGATAAAAATAATATAAACTATTAGGGATGGGGTTTGACAAAATGTGGTTTATGTAATGAAAATTGGCCGATTGGGTTAAAACACATTAGAACATAATTTTAATAACTAATTTGATTAAAAATTCAATTTTGGGTTAGAGCTATGAATTATTTTAATTTTAGGGGATGATTTAGGGGGTGTTGGGGGTTGAATATTGCTTGTCTCTCGGCGGAAGTATGTGAGTCTGATGTACATCTAAGTGTGGTCCAAGTTTTATAGTTCTAAGATGTACCGTTTTCTCTGTAGGCTCTTATTCCTCTCTGGCAGAATCCCCCACACCCCCCCAACCAATCAACCAACCAGCCAGCCGAAAGATTTTCTTCGATTTTTACGCACTTTTTTAACACAGAACGGGTTATCGGATCGGGCTGATTTTTTTTTTTTTTTTGGTATGTCATGGACCACATATCAGGTCTTATACCGAGTTTCAAGATTGTAAATCTTTCGGGACGGCGTGTGCAGATAGCTGAAACCCCCCCCCCCAACTCGGGTAGGAGTAAACAGGGTCGAGTTGGTCATCGCCTTCTAGCAGTCGCGTGCGCTTGGCTGCGGGCGAACGACCGTCGCCCTAGATAAACAAACCCGTAGAAGATGCTTGATAAGTCATATTATCATAACATTTTTTTCGTGTATTCTAAAAACAGTGTATTATACACAACCATGAAATACTTTATCCCCTTATCTACACACTATAGTTTCATATCTAATATTGTATGGGTTGGTAAGGACGGGGGTATTATATTATGACCATGGCCAACCAAGTCAAGGGAAGACAACTCTCATCAAACGACTGACCTTGAGACTTTGACGTCTCAGCGCGTAATCGTTTATTGATATACCAGATCCAAGTCACATTCGTCAAGAAAACGAATGGCCTACCCTTTCCTCTGATTGAAAGAGGTAATGTGGTCTGTCCTTGTAAGCAATCAATATGGTATTGATATTTCGTTAAAAAGGTTTATATTGTCTTGTATGATTTATGGTTAGTGTTTATCGGGAATTACATTGAAATCACGTTTGTGGAAGAAGGAAATTGATTGCATTACTTCTAATACATGCTGAATAAAACAGAACACATTTTCAATCTTTTAGCGGTCCATCTACAATGATGAATAGTATTAATAATTGCTAAGCTTTACATAAACTATTTTAATTTGTGATACGTTTTGATCAAACTCTCTTTGTTTCACGCAAGGTACATTCATAAAAACAAACATTTAACAGTTACATGCAATACAACAATTTAGTTGAGTGATGGTAATTCATTATTGTAATCTTTACTTGCGAGTAGCTTAACCTCATGCCTGATGTATGTGTTACGGTTCCAGATTATGTTCTACCGTGGCATCCACAAGATAGAGTGGAATCTACCTTGAGTAAGTATGTGTTACGGTTCCAGATTATGTTCTACCGTGGCATCCACAAGATAGAGTGGAATCTACCTTGAGTAAGACGACCATCAGTGCAGCCAATGCGGCAAGTGCTACCAACACAAACATACGCTTGCGAGACACGTGACCTTGGACTGTGGGAAAGAGCCGCAGTTTACGTGTTCACACTGTCCATACAAGGCGAGACAACAGTACGTCTTGAGAAAACCCGTTTGTTCTCTTCACGGCGATTTCCATACGAATCAAGTGCGAAAATAGAGCAGAACGGCTGGTTAATACTAATATATTTTGATACAAATTGGTCTGTTCACGACAAACTTTGAGCGAGACGGCGAATTTTCTACAATGCACTGTCAGAAATTCAAAGCTTATACTAAAATCTATTTGTAAATGTATTATGTAGAGCAATGAGTGATAACAGACAGACGACATACGTTTGTACAAGTAATTTATCGTTAGAAAACATGAGTTGAAAAATCCACATAAAATAAATGGAGGAAGTAGTTGAGCTATGTTAATTTCAATTGAAATGCTTTCGGACATCTGGATTAGTATTTAGTTTCTTCTAATTATTGTCGTAACGTAATTTTTATCCATTAGATATGGGTCGTTAATTAAAGATATTGACGTTAGGGCTGTGTGTTTACCAAAAATAACAGAATCTAAAATATTTGTATCATTAGTTAGAGAGTACCTATGATAATTAATTAATCTTTTGAAAAGGCAAATTTTTTTACGCTCATGCATTTTCCCGCTATTGCTACTTGAACTAAATTTTGCAAAATTTTACTATTTGGATGGCTGATATTTTTATTGGAGCTCACACTCATCCTTGACGACTATAGAATGAGATATTTTGAAATGTAAAGCTTTCGTATCTTAACTCATTCAGACCACGTGTCCATTATAATGGACATAACAATTTTGATTTTTTTTAATTAGACCTAAAGGTTTTTCAATTTGGCCAACAAAAAATTCAAAAAAATTGGGGAATTCAAATTCACATTTTTTTTACCGCATTGCGATAGGACGAATAGTACCGTTTTCAGAGAGGATTGAAAAATGAAATGTGTAAAAACGGGCAAAAAAAGTGTTTTTGGTTTTTTCCCGGAAATTTAAAATATTAATAGTTTTGCCAGTATTTGAGATACAGAAAATCCAAAATATGCAAAAAATTCCGAAAAAATCTAGTTTTAGAAATGCACTTCAAATTTACATTTGAACATCAAACGTTGCTTTTATTCGAAATCCAAAATTTCCCATAATTCCTTAAATATTACAATGAAAAATATAAAAAAAATACTAAAATTTTTAGAAAAAATCACGAAATGTTAATTTTTAGCTTAAAATATCCTAATTAGTGCCAATTTAATTATGGTCTGAATGAGTTAAGATCAACTTTTTTTTTCTTTTTGACGGTACTAATACCATAAAAGTACCGGAAAAATGTAAAACACTGTTAAATGAATGTAAAAGAAGACTCATTTTATAATCAAAGATGAGTTAAGCTATAATAAAAATATAAGCCATTCAAAGAGTATACGTTTTGCTTCAGTCCATCAGTTATCCATCAGTCTTACTAGTTTGTAAACGGTGCCTTTGGAGCCGTCCTAGCAACGAAGCACATAAATTTCAAAGTTGTTCTGAATCGGCCTTGTTGATTCTGGCGTTGATTCGCGGGTGTTCGCACAGTCCATTCCACTGATTGCTATATTTCCTATTAAAAATATCGATCTTTGGTTGGTTATCGCTCACTCGTCGATTGCGTCGGGGCCTGCAGGGTTGGCTTGGTCGCTTTGATTTAAAGTCCCCCACTGAAAATCAGTAATATAACTGAGTGAATAGACTCTAAATAAAATTTATTTATTTATAAAACTTAGCACCCAAAATCGTAAAAAAAAGTAACAATAGCGGAAGTATGCATAAACCGGAAAAAATAGTATTTTCATAAGATTGTGTTTGTTGATCATAATATGTAACTATATTATAGGCATATTTTAGATTTTCATTTTTTTGGTGAACACACAGCCTTAAAGATGAGACTTCTTTTTGATTGCTTATAATAAGTAAAACATTGACCATAACAAGGTTGTGTTAAGTGTTTGTCTAGGCCTAAGTAAGAAGGTGCGGGGGTGCATGCGCATATTTCCATCTTAGCCATGACTGGGTCAGGCGGTAGCCATCTTTGTGGGATAAGAAATACGAGTGCCGGAAAGATTCTCTATCTCTTGCATTGCCCGTTATAACTGGGACAGGCGAGCCATCTTTGTGGGATCAGAAATACGAGTGCCGGAAAGATTCTCTATCTCTTGCATTGCTCGTTATGACTGGGACAGGCGAGCCATCTTTGTGGGATCAGAAATACGAGTGCCGGAAAGATTCTCTATCTCTTGCATTGTCCGTTATAACTGGGAGATGCGAGCCATCTTTGTGAGATCAGAAATTCGAGTGCCGGAAAGATTCTCTATCTCTTGCATTGTCCGTTATCTAGGCTACATATAAAATGAAAACGTATCCTTAATTAAATTCCACGTGCCCATATAAAAACAATTCACATTAATTATAATGTATGTAAAAGTTGCCTTATACAATATGTTTTGTAGCAACTATTTCAGAAACTCATTAAGGTTTTTATTTTATATTAGAATATAATTTTAGATTGTGAATATTTTGATATCACAGAACGATCAGCACAGAACACACAGAGTGCAGCCCAGTGGAAAGTGCCATAAGTTACTAGCCGATGCAACTGGGTTTCTCCTATAAAGAAGAAGGTCAGTATGTTCACCGCTACGAACAATCCAATCAATGAAAGGCTGTGGGAAATGTAAACAAGAATCTCAAATCCTTGAAAATGTGTATCTTGCTAATCCCATACAAAGTTGTGCCCTTTGAAGTAGATTGGTAAGTAAACAATTCCAGCGTATTGTACTTTTATTAAGATCGATGAGTACTGTGAACTGTCTTGCGCGTGGGTATATTTTTGTAGTTATCTATGTTAAAAGTATGTTGGCTGTTACATACCAGACATAACCTATAATAACTAGATACATCATATAAATTATTATTCTTACCACCATTGAGTGTAGATTTCACAGTCCACAATGTTACAATTATTACAATGTATTAATTTATTTTATTTTCATAATTTTCTTTATTTACTTAATGTACATGATTACTCTGTAGTACTAGGATTACATATACTTATCTGTAAGTTACCTATAGGCTATTCACCTTCTCCTCCGGGAGTCAAACATGTACAATGTGCCTGTCAAGATGAATAACGTTATCCATCTATCTATCTATCTATTATTACAATAATTTTCAATTCTACCTATTTACTTGTGACTTGTATAAAAGTATTATTCATGCCCAACTCATAGACAACAGATTAACATTTAAATGAAATTTTTGTTTTATCATCACCTATGGATCTAAGTAAATAATTCTTAGTTTATTAATGATCATAACTGTTGGATTCGAAGACGCATGTTTAACATGACGCAGCCATAGAGAAATCAATATTTTACCCCAAAGAACGAGTTCGCCGAGACAAATACCGCTGTTGCACGGAACATGCCATGGCATTCATGATCACCCCATCTCTCTCTTACTCATACGTAGGCTACCTTGCTTATGCTTGCTCCGGACAAACCATTTTTTACTTCTGATATGGACAATTATTCTTGGGTTGTCTTTGTTAGTTCTTGGGTTGACTTCGGAGCCGTCCTATAGCAACGAGACTTGCAATAATTTATGTGATTGTTAGATTATAGAGTCGCCCGTGGGTGGATCGCGCCAACGATCGAGTGATGTCGGTGTTTCATATTTGAATAGTTCCCCACCGGAAACCACTAAACGATTTTTTTTTCATTTAGGCCATGCGATTTTCTTTTATCGCTCACTTAATAAAGATTGAGCCTTTTCATTGTGTGCGAAACTTTGTCTTATTCATTAGTTCTTATCTCTATAATCACCACTCTCCAACCGAATGGCGATCTGTGCTCATGCGAGCTTTGACATACAGCTTGTGATTGGCTGAATGAAAGTGGCTTGCGCTTTGCGTACCAACATTGTACATGAGGACATTTTGTCCAAATGTAACAGAATGCAGATGGATTAAGTTAATTTTGTTTGGTAGTTAAATTTACCTTTGTTTTTTTCAGGTCTTATGAGTGATCAGAATTCTGCATAGGAAACCAAGTGCTGCTACATTCAATTATAGCCAACTTTCGATACAATTGATCAATTCTTCATCGACCAAAGATTTTGCAATTTTTCGAGTTTTCAACAACACACTGTCATGGACGATTTAAAACGAACCTTGTTTGACGCAGTCCAAGAAAACTTGAAGGTCGCCAGTAGAAAACACTACTTGCACCGCATCATTTGCATAGGAGAGCACAAACTTACCGAGCCAAGAGGTGCCTTAAAAGAATACATGGCACAGAAGATCAACACCGTGAACGCGGGATATTGCGACGAGTTCTGACCGGCTTCCTTCTTGCGTACCCAGCCCATTTCATCCACCTGACCGAGGGCTCCGAACCCACATTGATGCGTCACATGCTAGACGTGTGCGAGGATGATAAGCAGCTATCTCGTATGAAGGTTCTACTTGTGAGTTACCATATAAAGCAGCGTTATTTCAACAACTGGGGGTTCTCAATTTGCCACCCACCCGTATTGTTTGAGAAAATAGACCCAGAATGTTCTCTGGAAGAGACAGCTCAACATACAAAGATCTGTCTGAGCAAGATCTATCGCCTGACGAAGATTCTGCTGCAGCAAACGACGACCGCCGCGCTGGACGATGTCACTGTACACCTGTCCGACAGGTTCCCCGCGCTGTTGCCAGAGTGCGCGCTGTTGGACTTCCTGCGGTAGTCGGATAGGGCCTAGATGGATGACAGTGGACGGTGTACTTCCTTACCGACTGCTGCAGCGGCCACCGTCGCTACCACCCAAGGCGGCCCGCAATCGTAATGCCGTGTTGGCAGGATGGTAGCGGGCTAGACTTTTAATCGAAGGTTCGATGGTTCAAATCTCAGTCGAAGCGATTTTTTTTAATATTCTATTCTTATGTTTTTCTATTAAAACAACAGAATAATAACAATAACAATTAATGAAACTCCTTTTCGGGGGTAAATCCTTCATAATTTATATAGAAACGTCAAAGGTTTTGTTAGGTTTTTTGGTTTATGAATGGCAAAAATAATATTTAATCTAACTTATTTTCGGGTGAAAGTCCTTTATATTTTAAATAGAAACGTTAAAGGATTTCTAGGTTACATTTGTTTATGGATGATGACAATTAATAAAACTCCGTATAAAGTCCTTTATATTTGATAGAAACGTTAAAGGTTTTGTAGTTTTTTTTAACGTCCGCTATAATGTATATTTACCTAATATAATTAATGAAATCATAATAAAATACAGCAAACAAGTTACCTTGTTAAACCACGCGCCAAACTGCGTGACGCGCCAACTTCCTTTATCGACTCCAAGTGTAATCCATCTAGGCCTAAGTCGACACTAACTTCCTGCTCGGCTCGCGCACCCTCCGCGACTTCCGCGAGTACGCCGCCAACTACCGGGTGCTGCCCACCCTGTGCTCGTACGACGCCACCGTCTGGCCTATAAAGTGCGAGTATATACCCACCAATGTACTCGCGTCTCTACCGGTAGCGAAGCCGCGCATTGCCATGCTCAATGATGACCTTGACGACCCTGAAGACGATCAGCACATGTCTGAGGCGCTGGAGCAGGAGCGCGAGGGTGACGATGTCTCGTACTTAGAAGCCATGGAAGACGATCGTGTATCAACTGTATCAACTGTATCGAAACAGGAGGAAACGAATCAGCAAACCGAGGGGGGTGGGGATGATAAAATGTGATCATTTCGTCTACGACGACAACATGTAGCCGTTTTCAAAGATGCAATGTCTCGTTAGAAAGACATGTTTTATTGATGCTAAATTGTCGTCATTTATTTGACAATTTTTAATTACGTTATTCTAAATCAGAAATACATTAAATAAAAAAAAATACTGGAAGTTTTTAAGGTTTACTTTTACAGACGAATTAAATAGAGGAAATTGCTAAACGTATGTTAAACATCAATGAACTGTTATAAAATATCACGCGGGAACAGTAGTGGTGTACTTGTTCCCGAAATTTCTGGTCTGCTCGGGCAATAATGAATTGAGAACCGACCCGATAGGAAAAAAGGCAGTCCTCCCTGATTTTCGGGTACCTAACACAAATATAATGTTTTGGTGATGGTGGAGTGGCCAGTCTACACTTTGTCTCACCATATCCTGAGCCCGGCGTTTTTGTGGGTTCAAAGAGCGCAGGCTGTGGTGGTCGCATTGTAAACGTATCACAGTTTGACAGCTGAAGTGGACTTCGCAGAGCAGTAAAGTAAAGTCACGTCCAGTGCGAAAATGGCCCTATATCCTGTATGGGATGATATTGATGGAGCGAGTGTAATTGAAACGTTGATCTTGCGCGGCATTATAGTAATGTAGGCGCAGCAAGAAGAGTAAACCACTAAACCCAGGCCTACATACAAGTGGTTTTCGATACTCGGGAGGTTGCAACCAACTTGCATCGGATGTGATTGTACTTTGTTATTACGGAGAGGCCCATCCTTCCCGTCAAATTCGGACGGGTTTACAACCTTTCATAATAGAGCAGGCGACATCCTAGTTTCTTTGAAACCCTAAAAACGCCGGACTCAGGATATGGTGGGACAAACTGTAGGATTTATATTCTTCATTGGTGGAGTGCCGGTCCAGACAATTTCAATGAAATCCAGAAACTAGATCATGGATCGGAAGAAATTAAGAATGAAAGATTTCTCACAAGAACAATTCATTATCTATTATTTTTTATACTTCTTCATTTCATTGTTCATTGACAGTATTCATGCAATGTGTGTAGTGATCAGTTGACTGAATGGGTATAGATAGACGAGAGATTGATTTATGTTCTGTTAACCGGTAGAGATAGGACTACTGTTCCTTGTGCTCCATGTCATTTGGTATTTTGCTTCGGTCATCTTTAAGATATGTACATCGGAGAAATGTTTCCTGCCTTGTTCTTCGAACCCTCACGTTCAACATATTTGCAGGAATCGCAAGTGCTTTCTAAGTATTTCATGACCTTTATTTAAATTTTTTTGGTGGAACTTGGAAATTTCTTTCCTAAAAAATTATTCCCCGAGATTTCTACATGCTACATGCTAAAACATGCTAAAGTGGTTCCAACGAAAGAATGTTCAAAGCTCGAAATTGTTTTCCCAATTCATAACAACTATGTCAAATCTATTTACGCTAGCTCAGCGTGGATCTAGTGAGATGGGAGTTGACTGGTCAAATTCAATTTTGGTCAATTGACGGTCAAGTGTAAAAAATTATAAATAAAATTTCATTAGATAATAAATATATTTATTTTTTAAATGTTGAAGAGACAAAAGCTTTTTTTTTAAGAAAATTCTTGTTAAAAGCATATTAAGTGGCATATCATCAACGTCATCATTATTGTCGATGCTGTCATAAGTCATTTCCTCCGATTCACATTCAGCTTCCCCAGAAGCTATTCTATTTTATTTGTCTATTACTAGGAAGCTTCGCAAACGCTTTTTTTAGTCGCTTTTATGGATGAGCTTTTTAATAATATAATGTTAATATTAATTGAAAATAATAACAACTTAACAACATATTAACACGGACCATACAAAGCAGAGTCGAAAAAGAAGTTTCCCCTTCTTTATCGACTCTGATACAAAGCAATCATTAAGCGGCTGTCACACGATTGAGAAAATCGCGCGAGTTGTCTCGCGCGAGTAACTCTCTGGGAGTAGGCCTGCACTTATTTACATGGAACTCACCGCCTCCCCGTCAGACGGTGAGCCAGCGAGCGCGAGCTCGCGCTCGCCACGAAAAATGTCCAGCTTGTCCAACTTCCTATAGCGAGTCGAGGTAGCGAGAGCCAATCAGAACCCACTAACATAACACGTGACCAGTGAACACCAATAGACATGCGTTATTGTTACCTTCATTGTCTGTCGTGTGACAAGGATGGTAAAAAACTCGCGCGAGCGAACTCGCGCGATTTTCTCGATCGTCTGACGGATCTTTGATTGTTTGTAACAAGGCTGTGAGTAAGGTATAAAATCTCCTGTTAAGTTTTCATACAAGGCTGTGAGAAAGGTCTAAAATCTATCTATATTTTCGTGCTATTTGGGCGGATTCTGACCGAACGGGTTGGGCTACAACGTTCATATTTCACATAGACATTTAGGTAACGGTGATGTATTGATTTTTGAAAGAAAAAGTTGAAAAAGTCAGCCAGAATCTATAGAAATAAAGGTTTTAATATTTAACACCTCAAAAAACTGAAATTAAAACCTTTATTTCTATAGATTCTGGCTAACTTTTTCAAACTTTTTCTTTCAAACGTCAATACATCACCGTTACCTTAATGTGCCATGTGAAATATGAACGTTGTAGCCCCACCCGTTTGGTCAGAATCGCTCCAAATGTCACGAAAATATCTCACTAAAAATCGAAAAAAATCGTAAAAGTATGATATTCATGAGAAATATTTCTTCGATTGTACCCAAACACGTGGCAAGTCTAAGTTTAGAGAAAACGAAGGTCCCCTCCAATTTTCATCAAGATCGCATATGCCGTTTGCCCGGTAGAAAGCAAACAAACAAACAGACAAAAAAAAAAAAAAAAAAAAACACCCGAGCTAAATTTTTTGGGGAGGAGACAATATGGTACTTTGAAGAGGCGCGGGCTTCTCCGATTAGACCGTTAAAAATCTCGCATCCGGGGGAGAAGCGGGAAGGTCCGTGAAGTTGGCACCCCCATTCATCCGATCTCATTCAAACTCCACAAATATTTCGTGCTGAATTAGTGCTAAGTATTGCCGGTAATCCCAGAATTAGTGCTGTCTTATTAACGAAGTTATTCAACAAGTATGGGGGGTGCAGCACCCCCATTCATCCGATCTCATTCAAACTCCAAAAATATTTAGTGCTGAATTAGTGCTAATAAGTGCTGTTTATTTCAGAATTAGTGCTGCCTTATTCTCGAAGTTTTTAAACAATGTCTATAGGGGGTGCAGCACCCCCCATTTATACCATTTTATTTAAACTTCACAAATATTTAGTGTTGAATTAGTGCTTATTAGTGCAGAAAAAATCTTAAGGGACATTCAACCCTCTAATGGTCACTGAGTGATATAGTTTCCACGATATGGCTGGGTCTGACCAGCATGGGCCCCTCCTCCCCATCCCCTAGGCTAAAGTCGTGCATTATGACCTAACGGTTGACGCGTCCTTAATCCAAATAAACCCCAAAAAAATAAAATATTTAGGCCTAGGCGAACAGAGAAAGTGGTTTATATTTTTTTGGTTTCAGGGTGCGTCAACCGTTTGTCGTCGTCCTATTATGAAAAAAGGCTGGTCCCATACGTCCCCCGTTTTAGTTTGGATTAAGGGTGCGACAACCGCTAGGTCAAAAATCACCACACTTGCCTAGAAGATATAGGGAGGAAAATCCCATGCTGGTGCTGGTCAGAAATAGCCACAGGTAAAGGTGAAAGAAAAGGGAGGGTTCTCGCGTCGTGGTCGTCATCGTCTTTGTCATCGTTCGGTTTGTCCTGGTCGTCGTCGTTGGGAAGGTCGTCAGAGAATATGGTGGGTCCCCGACAACGACTGCCAGAGCTCGCATTCTAGTTTCGGAAAGTAATATACTACCCTACTTACCAGCTCTGATGTTTGCGAGATAAAATACGTCGCACTGTTTCTTGTAGATCATCACCAGCCCAAACAAAGTGTATAATAGTATCCTTGATAGCCTGCAATGGCCCAGCATCATTTACAGAATGACAGAAGCCATGCATAATGAAAACAAAATAATAAACATTTACTTTTGGTTCATCTGATGGCAAACTTTCACAGGCTGTGTTCTATTTTACTAATTAGTATTTTAAACATTTTGCAATCTAAGTTCACATTTTTCACATTTTTATTTCTTGTGAGCTTAAATCGCAACAGATATTGCTCATTTTGTTAGCAGTTCTCAGTTACCTGGTCACGGATGTGTGTTTAAAATTTCAGCTCAATCTATTTGGCCGTTCGGCCGTATGAGCCCGGACAGACAGACAGACATTTAACATACATACATTGGACAATGCTCACGGCCAAGGCCCGATCGAGTACAGCGTTAGGAAAGACTACGTTCGCTGCCCTAACTCGTCTAACTAAATTTGTGACCAATGCGGTAATGCCTTGATGTAAAAAAAAACGTAACGCCGGACTATTTGTTTTCCGTAGATTGAGACTAAATGGTTACCATACTTCTTTTAACCATAATGCTTTTTTTCCACGAAGGGGTGATTATCAAACATGTGGATTCACAGACATAATATTACATGATTTTGGATAACAAATACTCCTAGCAAGACAAAGTATACGAATATTTGTACATATACGTTAAACAGTATAATTCACTTTCTACGTTATACATACTAGGGAAACGCCAAAGTCGTTGTAAAACGAGTGAGTGAGCACCATGTGTATAGTACCCGGTATCATTCCCCATACTGGGCTAGATCCAGCCTTGGGTATATGGGAGGAAATGGGATGTTCCCGGGTACTCAACACTTGGCTCACTCACTCATTTAACAACGACTTTGGCGTTTCCCTAGTTATTTAAATTGAACATTAAAAATGCGAATCGTGTTCGAAACGTACTAGCGTGAAACATTATCAAATTTCCAAGATAAAAACAAAATCACCCAATTTTTATTTCCCATTTAACACCCCTCAAAAAAAATATGTGGGTGTAAAAATATAAAAAAGTTCTTACTAACGGGTATCGAACCCCAACCCTCCGTGCGGTACAGGCTTAATGCTTACCAGTAGGCCGTGCCATGCCACGCAGATTTCGTCCCGCTAGCTGCTACTAAACAAATGCTATCGATATTTTTTAAAATCACATTTTTATTTATTGTAGGCTTAAATCGCATTGGATCTAGCTGATTTTGTTAACAGTTCTCAATAAACTCGTACCGGATGTCAGTTTAAAATTTCAGCGCAATCTGTTCAGCGGTTCGGCTGATTTTCGACGTACAGACAGACAGACAGACAGAATCACAGAATGAGGGCCGTTTGAGTTGAATGGAGACACTCGGTCGCTCCGCTCCCTCGTTTAATAAACTAGGGAAACGCCAAAGTCGTTGTTAAACGAGTGAGTGAGTGACCCAAGTGTTGAGTACCCGGGAACATCCCCTTTCCTCCCCTATACCTAAGGATCTAGCCCAGTATGAGGAATCATACCGTGTACTCAACACATGGCTCACTCACTCGTTTAACAACGACTTTGGCGTTTCCCTAGATATTTAAATTGAACATTTGAAATGCGAATCGTGTTCAAAACGTATAAGCGTGAAACATTAACAAATTTCCAAGATAAAACAAAATCACCTAAGTTTTATTTCCCATTTAACACCCCTCAAAAATAATATGTGGGTGTAAAAATATAAAAAAAGTTCGAGCTAACGGGTATCGAACCTCAACAGTCCGTGTGGTAGGCTAAATGATTACCAATAGGCCATGCAAGCCACGTAGATGTGGTCCCGATAGCTGCTACTAAACAAATGCTATCGATATTTTAAAAATCACATTTTTATTTACTGTAGGATTAAATCGCAATGGATCTAGTTGATTTTGTTAGCAGTTCTCAATAATTTCGTACCGGATGTCTGTTTAAAATTTCAGCCCAATCTGTTCAGCGGTTCGGCTGATTTTCGACGTACAGACAGACAGACAGATAGACAGACAGAATCACAGAATGAGAACCGTTCGAGTTGAATGGAGACACTCGGTCGCTCCGCTCCCTCGTTTAACTAGGGAAACGCCAAAGTCGTTTTTAAACGAGTGAGTGAGCCAAGTGTTGAGTACTCGGAAACATTCCCTTTCGTCCCCTATACCTAAGGCTGGATCTAGCCCAGTATGAGGAATGATACCGGGTACTCAACACATGGCTCACTCACTCGTTTAACAACGACTTTGGCGTTTCCCTAGTTATTTAAATTGAACATTTAAAATGCGAATCGTGTTCAAAACGTATTAGCGTAAAACATTACCAAATTTCCAAGAGGAAACAAAATCACCTAGTTTTTATTTCCCATTTAACACCCCTCAAAAATAATATGTGGATGTAAAAATATAAAAAAGTTCGAACTAACGGGCATCGAACCCCATCCCTCCGTGCGGTAGGCTAAATCAATCAATCAATCAATCAATCAATCAATGGATCTAGATGATTTTGTTAGCAGTTCTCAATAATTTCGTACCGGATGTCTGTTTAAAATTTCAGCGAAATCTGTTCAGCGGTTCGGCTGATTTTCGACGTACAGACAGACAAAATCACAGAATGAGAGCCGTTCGAGTTGAATGGAGAACACTCGGTCGCTCCGCTCCCTCGTTTAACTAGGGAAACGTTAAAGTCGTTGTTTAACGAGTGAGTGAGCCAAGTGTTGAGTACCCAGGAACATCCCCTTTTCCCCCCTTTACCTAAGGCTGGATCTAGCCCAGTATGGGGAATGACACCCTGTACTCAACACATGGCTCACTCACTCGTTTAACAATTAATTTGGCGTTTCCCTAGTATATTGCAGGTTGTGACCATTTTTCATATGGAAAATCTAAACAAATGCTATCGATATTTTAAAACATCACATTTTTATTTATTGAAGGTTTAAATCGCAATAGATCTAGCTGATTTTGTTAACAGTTCTCAGTTAACTCGCAGCGGATGTCTGTTTAAAATTTTAGCTCAACCAGTTCAGCGGTTCGGCTGATTTTCGATGTACAGACAGACAGACACACATACAGACTCACAGATTAAGCGCCGTTTGAGTTGAATGGAGACACTCAGTCACTCCGCTCCCTCGTTTAATAATTTTCATATCAAGTGTTATTTCTCATACGTTTCCACATTTTGAATATAAGATATTCCCTAAAAATGACAACAGTAAATATTATGAACAGGTCAACAATTTTAAATAATACTTTTGAGACCACGCTATTAATTCTAATTTGCAACGAACATTTTAAATCAAATCAAAAATGTGTATTGTAAAACTGTTCCAAAGATCATTTAGGAAAGTAGGTAACATAATAAAATACAATAACGAAGCCGGATCCATATAATATGCTAAACATCAAAAGGTAAGTTTATCCACGATCATTAACATTGACAATAAACTTCCGTTCATATTAGAATATTGGCTCTTTACAATGTGGATAATATTAAACGTATGTCATCGTAGTACAAAACACTAACTTCCATTGATGTAAGAACAGATCAATGTTTAATTTTTTTATATAATCGCAATACAAAATTCTAGCTTTCAAAGACAATAGATCGGATCAACATCAATATAAAAATAATGTATATCATCGTCATACAAAACACTTCCATTGACGTTAGAACGGATCAATGTTAAAATAATGTATGTCATCGTCATACAAAATTGTAACTTTCATTGACGTTAGATCGGGTCAATATCAATATTTACTGGGAAGCTTCGCTTTTTCGGCGCGTTATTGGATAAGCGTAATTGGTGCATTAAGCTGCCATGTGTTATGCAGATTTTCTGTTGTTCTGTGAAAAAACATTACAAAGCCGAAGATTTTTAAAAAAAAAAACAATAAAATTGTAATTTTAAAAAAATTAAAAAAATCGTAAAATTGCGATTTTCATGAGAAATAATTTTTCGATTGCGCTCAAAAACGTGGCAGTTTTAAGTTCAGAGATTTCGAATGCCTCCAGAAAATGTCATCGCAATTGGAGTATTGGTTTAGCCGGAATCGTGTTAACAAATACACAAAAATACAAAAAGAAAAAAAGAAAGAAAGAAAAAACATAACGGATTTTTTTCTCCAGAGTAGTGAAATGGAATCTTCGCTTCGCTCGTTTCGCTCGCTACGCTCATCCAATAAGTAACTAGGAAAACGCTTAAGTCCCGCCGCGTTGTTGGATGAGCGTAATTGGTGCATTGAGCTACCATGTGTTATATGGATTTTCTGTTGTTCTGTGAAAAAATCATTACTTAGTTAAAGATTTTTTTAAAATTAATTTAAATTTAATGAAAAATAAACTTTAATCTTTAATTTTTTTAATTAATCGTAATTTAAAAAAAGAAAAAAATCGTAAAATTTCGATTTTTATAAGAAATAATTTTTCGATTGCGCTCAAATTTTACAAGAATATCTTAATTCATAAAATTATGGTTCTGTGAAAAAATCATCAAAATCGGATAAAGCATGTAGGTGTTATAAGTCGAAGAAATTTTAAAAAATCGAAAAAAATGGTAAAATTGCGATTTTGATGAGAAATAGTTTTCCGATTGTGCTCAAAAACGTGGCAGTTCTAAGTTCAGAGATTTCGAAGACCTCCATAAAATTTCATCGCAATCGGATTATCGGTTTAGCCGGAATCGTGTTAACAAACAGACAAAAATACAGAAAAAAAAAAAAAAAAAAAACATTCCGGATTTTTTTCTCCAGTGTAGTGAAATGGAATCTTCGCTTCGCTCGTTTCGCTCGCTACGCTCATCCAATAAGTAAATATAGAAACTTGACAAAGATCACCTACAATGCGTACAAAAATCAATTATTTGCAAATTTCTGGATCAAAAAAATTGAAAAATTCGTGTTAAATCACAGTTACAAGATATAATTTTTTAAACTGTCATTTTAGTGTAGTATTGTGCTATAGATCATGTGGTAAAAAATATTTTTTTGAGTTAAAAGCCCCTATAAATCATAATAATAAATTGTAGAATAAAAGTGTAATAAATTAAGTTTGACATGTAGTAGACCGTCCATTTGAATATAAAATCATCTGTTATTTCACTTCACTGGATAAGAATCTACTCCATAAAGAAAAAGAATATAGTGTCACGGTTGCCAACAGTTGAACAATAGTAAAACGCAAAACGTTTTTATGGTTCAAGGCTACATATTTAAAGTTATTTTGTTCGATTATCTGCAAGGAATTAAGAAAAGTTTCTAAAATCTCATTGTTTGTACAGTTTGTGACGATTGCAATTAATGCAAGAGCCACATCTGAATTATTGCAAAAAGTGTGTAAAAATCTTTGCGGAGTGTTCGGTCTACTCTGGTATTTAAGCACCACAAAATAATAATGCAAACACAATGAACGATGTGTGGACAATGGCAAACTTCGTGATTTTAATACGCCTATCACCCTTTGTGCCTACAAAAGTTAAAGGAGCTAGGCCGAATATAATAGAAAAAAAGAAAAAAGGTTTGGTTGCTGTCTCAATATCCATTGTACAAAATTTTGTTTCGAAAACCAATCAAGACATTTCAAAATATCTCTGCGCGCGGAGAGTTTATAGGGGACACAAACTGAACTCAAAGCTCCCTGGAGTCCTCTGCGTGTTGATCTAGGCACTACGACTGCCCCCAGTCATCCAGAGCGCATCGCGTCAACTGTAGTCCCGTGTTGATCTAGGCACTACACGACTGCCCCCAGTCATCCAGAGCGCATCGCGTCAACTGTAGTCCCGTGTTGATCTAGGCACTACACGACTGCCCCCAGTCATCCAGAGCGCATCGCGTCAACTGTAGTCCCGTGTGATCTAGGCACTACACGACTGCCCCCAGTCATCCAGAGCGCATCGCGTCAACTGTAGTCCCGTGTTGATCTAGGCACTACACGACTGCCCCCAGTCATCCAGAGCGCATCGCGTCAACTGTGTTATCATCTGTATCAATCGTTGTACATCACTATGCATCGTCGCCAATAGCATTATTGCTTTAAGCTACAAACAACAAAATTATAACTGAGAATGTATTGAAAGACGCGTTAGTAACTTGCTCACTCTGAAATTAAGACTTCGTAGTCTCACTATAAACCAGAATCGATTATTTCTGTTTTGGCCACACACTCCTTTATCACATAATTGGGGACTTAGTAAATGTCACAACAGTCAACGCTTCAATATGAAATCCCTTTATTATTCATTTCTTATCGCTCGGCTGTAACGTTCAACGTAATTCTGTTTGCATAAGGATAAAATAACAATAAATTAGGCCCAAAAGTTAATATACTAGGGAAACGCCAAAGTCGTTGTTACACGAGTGAGTGAGCCATGTGTTGAGTACCCGGTAACATTACTTTTCTTGCCCCTACCTAGGCCTCCCTAGCGTATCATAGGCTAGAGATACGCATTGTGGCCTTACAGTTGACGTGCCCTTACACCAACTTAACTTAAAAACCCTATTATTTCTACCAATATGATTATCAATTTTAAATGCAAATGTTCCCGGGACTCATCACATGACTCGCTCACTCGTTTACAACGACTTTGGCGTTTCCCTAGTCTAGTTGGCTAAAGCGCCCTTATAACCGAAATGTGGGAGACGTGGGTTCAATCCCCTGGCCAGGAAAGATTTTGTAATTGCTAGATTGTATTTAAAAAATTATTAAACATGTTTTGAAATGCATATAACGCAGTGTAGTCTATCATCTGTGACAATACTAGGGAAAACAGAGCCAGTATGAAATACGTGTGAATATTGCAAGGTTTACTCAATCTCCGAGCGGAATTTGGGTGTACCTTGACGTGCAACATTCGATCTACCTTGGGCACGGCATTTCACAGCCAAGCAAATATCAAACAAAAAATATTTTTTCAAAGGCAAAACCATTGTCGTTAAAATAATTCCTACACATTGGCAGCCTACTTTTCAATTTATTATTTCTTGTGGGTTTAAATCGCAATGGATGAAGCTGATTCTGTAAGAAATTCTCAGCTAACTCGTACCGGATGTCTGTTTAAAATTTCTGCGCAATCTGTGTAGCGATTCGGCTGATTTTCGATGTATAGACAGACAGACTCTCAGAATGAGCGCCGTTTGAGTTGAATGGAGACCACTCAGTCGCAACGCACCATCGTTTAACTAGGGAATCGCCAAAGTCGTTGCTAAACGAGTGAGTGAGCCATATGTATAGTACCCGGAATCATTCCCCATACTGGGCTAGATCCAGCCTTGAAATTTTTAAATTTTTATCGTGGGAAACCTGTTATTAGCCCCTCTTCAGGTGAACTAGGTATGTGCGGATAGGAAATTGTGAAGGGATGTCCGAGGGCTGTTTAAGAGGACTCAACCCCTTGCATTCGCCTTAACGACTGAGGAAAACCTCGGAAAAAACCTTCAGTCAGGATTGCCGGTCTCGACGGGATTCGAACCCGGGACTTCCCGAATCAGAGTCGAGCGCTTAGCGCCCGAGCCAACACTGTCGGTATCCAGCCTTGGTGTATATGGGAGGAAATGGGATGTTCCCGGGTACTCAACACTTGGCTCAATCACTTGTTTAACAACGATTTTGGCGTTTCCCTAGTTATTTAAATTGAACATTCGAAATGCGAATCGTGTTCGAAACGTATTAGCGTGAAATATTAACAAATTTCCAAGATAAAACAAAATCACTTATTTTTTTTCCATTTAACACCCCTCAAAAATAATATGCGAGCGTAAAAATAAAAAAATGTTCTACCTAACGGGCATCGAACCCCGACCCTCCGTGCGGTAGGCTAAATGCTTATCACTAGGCCATGCCAGTCAGGTAGATCTCGTCCCGGTAGCTGCTACTAAACAAATGCTATCGATATTTTAAAAAAATCACATTTTTATTTATTGTAGGCTTAAATCGCAATGGATCTAGCTGATTTTGTTAACAGTTCTAAGTGAACTCGTACCGGATGTCTTTTTAAAATTTCAGCGCAATCTGTTCAGCGGTTCGGCTGATTTTCGACGTAAAGACAGACAGACACACAGAATCACAGAATGAGAGCCGTTTGAGTTGAATGGAGACACTCAGTCGCTCCGCTCCCTCGTTTGATACACTAAACACGACTGACGTGCTTTCAGTTTAATATTGATCTTGTATCGACCAACCGTACGCATGGAATATAGGTTGGATAACGTCACAGCCAACCATTCTTACCCCACTAACAACTACCAGATTGTGAGGCGCTGTCAGTGCTTTGACATCTGAAATAATATGTATTATTAATACTGGTGACCAAACTATCAAATCTAGACGAAGTTATGTTGATGTAAAAGTGCAGTGCCAAACTTAGCAGAAGTAAGGCAATTGTACGCCAGGCCTAGTCTAGCCTAGGCCCGCCGGCATATTGTTGGTTATTGTGTTGTTTGGCTAGCCGACCTCTTTGTACCGACTTGTTTGTTTAAATTTTAGTCGATTCATAGGTCCCTGGTGGTAAACTATTTTATCAAAATGTATTTGATTTGAATTAAATAATCGAAAAATCTAATTTACAAAGGAGGACAACAGTTAATAAATTAATTAAATAAAAAATTTAGACACAACAATTGAATCACAGTTAAGTTTGAAATAGTAATATTTCAACAACAATGTTTTAATAATACAATAATTGTGGTAATAAATTCCAAAAGGATATTTTATTTAAAGAACCAAAAAAAAGAAAAGAAAGAAAAGTAAAAAATTAAATTCATCAAAAAAGAAAAACGAAAGGAAAAACGAAAAAAAATCTTAATTAGGCCTACATTGTTATAAACGGTCCACGATATTTAATTTTGTTATAAAATAGCCCTTGTAATTCCCCCTTCAACTACACACTTAGCTACCCTTGTTTAACCTCAACTAAACTATATAAGTACTGTTAATATTACTATTTGTTAACTTGTTAGTATTTTTATTTCATAATTTGGTTTTAAAAGGTATATTTTGGCATAGTTACTTTGACATTTTCTGACAATGGCCTCATAATTTCCCTTTTGTATCTTTATGGAGTTGTATTTTTTAATCTAATGTCATATAATCTACAACTTTAAAAGCATAATATAAAAGACGATATTAATATTATATTGTTGGTGGATATGATATTACTCTAGAGAGCGTGGCCCGGAGTGTGCGCTACAGATGACCACTGAGTAGAGGTAGTGAAAAATGGTGATAACGAAATTCGCAATTTTTTTTAAATATCCATTTTATTGCCTAAAATGTAATGTTGTCGACGAATTACATCATTTTAGAGATGGAAAAAACACATTTTGAAAACGCGAATTTCACGAAATCTCGTGTATATCGCGAAACAACAATCGAAATTGTATAAAACTGGTCAAAACGCGAATTAACTCGCGAAATTAAACATTTTAGTGCTCAAAATGTGGAGGGATGGTGGAGGTGCCGGTCCAGACCGAACATTACGCGCGCAGCGGGCGGTACATCGTTTCGTGACGTCACGGGCTCCACGGAAATAGACCGCCACAATAACGACGCGTGTCACGGATTCCGCGGCAATAGTCCACCAAAATAATGGTGTGTACAAATATTTATTTTTGTTTGGGAATCGATTCTAACTTATTGGAATTTATGTCATCCCTACTTAAAAGGATGAAAGGGCTTTTTTTAAATTTTCATTTAATTTTTTATTTATTTTTAGATATGTTTTGACCATTTAAAAATGGAAAACGCGAATTTGGTTTTATAAAACGAAATTTGGGATTTTTATATCACTTCTTATTACTTACAAGACAATTTGAAGATACTATTATTCACACAGGTTCAGCGTTTATGGTAAACATGCTCGTAACTAATGAGCAACATCAAGTTTCTGCTCAAAGCCAGTGACTTATTGCCGAACTCAGTTACTATAGAGTGACATTGGAGACCGTTGGGTTTTTATTTGGTTGTACATGCGCTCCCGTGAAGTATACCCTCAAAGTTGGGATGTTTATAATCGTCATAGTTTACTAGCTATAAGATCAAGGCCAAAATTAAAGAATAATAACTCCTACTTCAGATAACCATTCAGATTCAATAATTTGGGACACTTTTGGATTCACCATGTTCCGAAGTTTGGGGATTTAGAAGTAAACTTTTTACGTCGCTCTTCATTTTAACTCAATATTAAGAACAACCCTCAATAATCCGGCAATTTGGGTTTAAAAGCGTGCCATCGTGCATTCTGTACAGAGCTAAAACCATTCAAAAGGTTTTTACAAATGCTCTTGCAGTGACTGTCACGCACAATTACAACCTTGTGTGCAGTTAAACAGCTGCCTGGGGTCTATTTACTGTGTGACGCACAGCTGAAGTGACAACTTTCAAGACACTATAAAAAGCTTAAAAAGCTTGTATCGGCTAATCACCGCATGATGAAACAACAGTTGAGATATAAACTTAGAAGGGGTGCTCAGAAATTGAGCACTTGGGCTCATAATTATTTTATGACAGTCTCCTTAACCACCCTCCCACATTTTTAAGCCGGCCAAGTGGTTCTACGTAATCGACAAGAACGAAACCACTAATAAGTGATACTTTTTCATTCGGTATGATGAAAATTCGAGGTGGCAGTTCTCAGTTGCTGCTTGTCGCTGTCGCTGTCACTGTCGCTGTCACTTTTGTTATATAGCCTAGGTAGAGGATGTTCTAAACTTGATGCAACGGGTTGGTTTTATAAGCTTGAGAAGCGCACATGTTGTTCTCTCTGACAAATATTTCTAATCCATTGACGCAGCTCAGTGTGTAGCCTTTGAGCCATAAACCTTGAACCTCAGTTGTAAGGAAAGTCTGTGCCCCGACCTTAGGAAAGTAATAGTTGGGTAGAGGGAACATGGCCTATAGCGCTGCACACACAACATATCGAGGCGGCCGATGGAAGTCACGCGGCCGGCGAGCCTGTTATGTTTGCCTCAGGTAGAGCGACTAATGTCCCTCTCCCAAAAACTATTACTTCCTAGGCCCCGACTTTAGAAGTAAAAGTTGGTAGAGGAAATGGCTAAGCGCTGCACACACAACATATCGAGGCGGCCCGATGCCCGAAGTCACGGGGCCGGCGAGCCTTTATGTTTGCTCAGGTAGAGCGACCTATGTTCTCTCTACCAACTATTACCTCTCTAAGGCCCCGACCTTAGAGAAGTAATAGTTGGGTAGAGGGAACATGGCCTATAGCGCTGCACACACAACATATCGAGGCGGCCGTGCCCGAAGTCACGCGGCCGGCGAGCCTGTTATGTTTGCCTCAGGTAGAGCGACCTATGTTCCCTCTACCAACTATTACCTCTCTAAGGCCCCGACCTCTACTGCTGGCGGAGATTTGAATACTAATTAGTTTTGAGCTAACTCTACAAACGGCCATATTGTTTTGACTTATGGCCATCTAAAGATATTGAAACCTTACCTCTTGTGCAGTCTGTGCGCATGCGCTAACGATTGCGATGATAACTCCGCACATCATTGCCAAGTTAGCGTTTTGTATAATGAGTAACTCGTCTAATTGTCCAGTCGCATTCACTGACTTTAGAGCCACAGAATTGAAGAACATTTTCACAGTGATGCCGATGAAGGATGACGTCATGAACATAACTAACGGTAGCGAAAACATCGAGTTAACTTCTTGCGCCAACCCACACAGGATGTTGCGAGAGCCACGAGTTTTTTCTAAGAATGATCGTATTGAAATGTTTAACTGATGTGTTTTGGCAACGTTTCGAAAATCAATATTTAAATTGCTGTTGATTATTTGAATCCTGTATTTCAATAATATCACAATGTTGATGAATTGAAGAATGTGAGTATAAACTACTGGTTTTGGAGTGTAATATATTAATATATATATTAAGTCGAAGAAATTTTTTTAAACGAAAAAAAAGCGTAAAATTGCGATTTTCATGAGAAATAATTTTTCTGTTGCGCTCAAATTTCACATGAATATAATAATTCATAAAATTAAGGTTCTGTAAAAAGATTTTTACAGTCGAATCAAGCATGTAGGTGTTATAAGTCGAAGAAATGTTTAAAGATTTTGTTTTAAATCGAAAAAAATCGTATAATTGCGATTTTCATGAGAAATAATTTTTAGATTGCGCTCAAAAACGTGGCAGTTCTAAGTTCAGAGATTTCGAAGTCCTCCAGAAAATTTCATCGCAATTGGAGTATCGGTTTAGCCGTAATCGTGTTAAAAAACAGCCAAAAATACAAACAAAAAAAACATTCCGGATTTTTTTCTACAGTGTAGTGAAATGGAATCTTCGCTTCTCTCGCTACGCTCATCCAATAAAGAAAGCAATTTAACATCAAGTTGAGTTCAAAATTAAGTAATATTCGTACTAGGAAGCTTCGCAAACGCTTTTTCAGGCGCGTTGTTGATTTTACTATGAAAACGCTTAAGTCCCACCGCGTTGATAGATGAGCTTTTCTGTAAGTTTTTAGTTTGCGTAGGACCACTTACGTAAGTACGATATTCATGAGAAATATTTCTTCGATTGTACCCAAAAACGTGGCAGGTCTAAGTTTAGAGATTTCGAAGGTTCCCTTCCAATTTTCATCAAGATCGCATATGCCGTTTGCCCGGAAGCGTGCGAACAAACAGAAAAAAAACGAAAAAAAACATTGGAGCTAAATTTTTTGAGGGGTCAGTCAAATTGAAGTCTTCGCTTCGCTCATCCATTTAATGTATTTTGTTACAGCTCTCTGAACAAAGTATCTATTAGACCTTGGACAAAGAGTTTAGATTTCTAGAAGACTCTGTACCACCGCTAGGTATATTTACCTTAAATGTGTTATTATTGTTTTATTTTTGTTTGTTTTCGATCTTTTGACATTGACAGAAATACGTGAATAATACTAGTTTGCTACTTATTAAGTGTTTTTAAATCAATCGCATTAGATAACATTTTGCTTTTACACTACAAGGTATGAACAGTGTTGCAACGTGAACAGAACTGAGAAGATTCCAACTACAGATGAATGAAGACGTAATCGCAGGATACAGAAAGACAAATATAACCTATCACGACTACTCAATACCGTTCCGCCGACGATCGTACATTGCAAAAGGGCGAGCATATAATAAAGGTCTTATCGAACTATATTTTAAAATCGCAAATTAATAAATTCAATAATGTGTGCCAACAAAAAAAACTTAGTAACGCGATACAAATATGTGACCTGAAAGTGGTAAATAAGTTTACAACAAGAACAACAATTAACTCTAGTACCCAAATTGATCTCATAATCAGCAATATTGTAAATATAGAAAGTAAAACAGCTGATAATTATAAGGTTGCAGACCACGATACGATTGTCTGTACTTATTTAATGCCAAAGCAAACTTATACAAGTGATAACCAAAATCAAACTACAGTGAAAGAAGTCAAACTTTATAAAAGAATGGACTATATGGAATTAAACTCAATGTGTCAAGAAATTAAACTTAAACTTGATACACAATGTACAAACTACGAGCAATGCGCTTCAAACTTTATAACTGATATAAAAGACTGCATTAATAGCATCGTTCCGAAAAAAATTATTAGAAAAAAGAGCATGAACATAAAGCCATGGATGAATAATCAAGACATTTTTGATTGTCGTAACCAACGAAATCAACTATGGAGAAAGTGTAAATTTAGCGTTTCAATATCGGACAATGAGGAAAATCAAAGACGGAAACAACAAAATTGGAGAGATTACAACAAAGCTAGAAATCAGTATACAAATGTTAGAAGAAGAACAGAGAGACAATATATGGAGGGAAAAATTGATGAATGTAAAGGAAACCCGAAACAAATGTGGCTAACTTTGAAACATATTATAAGCTCTAAAGATAAAGTAAAAAAAGATATTTTCAAAATGTTACTTTCAAAAACAATAGCCCAATTACCACAGTGGCAAATAAAACTAAATGTGTTTCTAGTGAAAAGTATTCAAGAACTTGAACAGTCGATTCCAGAAGTACCAAATTTTGATTTATACAAAAAAGTTAAAGAAATTACTCCAAATAGTTCATCACTTACAGAATATAAGCTCATGACAGCACAAGACTTAAAGAGAATTGTAATAAACCTTAAGATAGCTGGTACAGGTGATGAGATATCAGTGAAACTTTCAAGAAAAATACTGCCAAGCATTGGTGAAAATGTCCTTAAAATTATTAATGCATCAATAACAACAAATAAAGTTCCATCAAGCTGGAAAAAATCAACAATAATTGGAATACCAAAGATAGATAATCCAAAACTGCCTAAAGACATTAGACCTATCAATATTTTACCTATTTACGAGAAGATTTTAGAAATTTGGATACATGAACAGCTATCTGATTACTTTGAAGAAAATCTGTTACTCTATGTGAAACAATTTGGTTTTCGAAGACACCGATAAACAGAAACTGCGTTGCAGTGGATTTTCTCTCAATGGAGAAATGCACTTAATGATAAGAAATTTGTTGTAAGCCGTATCATTGGACCTACAACGTGCTTTTGAGACAGTATCAAGGCCAATCCTTATACAAAAACTCAAGCACTATGGAGTTACGGGAGATGCTCTGAAGTGGCTTGAAAACTATATGCAAGACCTAACACAAGTTGTAAATATTGATGGCGAATTATCAGACCCTATACAAAATAATATTGGTGTTCAGCAGGGTTCAGTACTTGCAGCTTTGCTCTATATCATTTATATAAATGATATAGGAAATTTCGTCACAAACTGTATAGTGGTGATGTATGCCGATGACACCCTTGTGTATATCATCTCTGACAAACTAAACGAAGCAATACAAATGTTAAATTATGATCTGCAAATCATCATGACATTTTTTAAAGCTAATAAATTGAAATGTCACCCAGATAAAACAAATTGCATACTGATAACTAGCTCAGCTGTAATGAGAGACCAACTACTGAAAAATAATATCGGCAAAGTAAACATCGAAGGAAAAAATTTTGTTTTTCAAGACCATTTTAAGTACTTAGGAGTCATGGTAGACTATTTACTTAATTTCAAAGAACATATCAGTTACATCTCCAAGAAACTTGCTACAAAAATTGGGTTTATGCGAAGAAATTGTTGGAAATTGTCAAGTGGGTGCGTCGACTAGTTTATAACACCATTGTAGCTCCACATTTCCACTATTGTCCTACCATTCTTATGGACATAAATAAAAGTGACCTTGATATTCTCCAAAAACTTCAAAACAAAGGCATGAGGGCAACTCTTCAATGTCATAGACTAACACACAGAATGGACATGCTCGAGCAACTTCAGTGGCTTAGTGTTGAACAATTAATCAACTACAAAGTTTTATGTTTCATTCATGAAGTGATGTGCAACCAAGAGTACTCATACTTCTCAGAATTCTACAAACACAATAATGATTTGCATGATCATCATACTAGATCTGCTCAAGATTTTTACATGCTTATCAAAATAAGTGTTGTGGGCAAAAATCCCTGTTTGTAAATGGATTAAAAAAATTCAATGAGTTACCTAAGAATCTAAAAATGTTGGTGGGTAAAAAAACAAACTTCAAAAGTGCTATACAACAATGGGTGCAAATTAAGTTTCCACTTGTCTAAAGAAGAAATATCAAGTTATGTACAACCAGAAAAAAAAATAGCAGAGTCTAGCTGCTAAAAAGAAGATTATACTACTACGAAGATTAAGTCAATAATGAAGTGAGCACCACGATCCATACGATTTAATTTATTTCCATGGAAACATGACGTACATTTCACTTCGAACCAAATCTAGCTGTGTGGCACGTCATGCATTTCAAATTTGCTGCCAGATTAATAAAATATTTACACAATATAAGTCTCAGCTCCATCATATACTTGACCATGCACTAATGGCCATAATCTACTACATATTTGCCACCAACTCATTCACCAAATCTCCAAAAAGGTAAGAATTCAATCCAAATTGTTCATTGCATTTGAGTCACCTTTACAGGCGGACCTAAAATAAAATAATATGACAGATTAACATAGGCCTAAAGGACTAGGCCTAGCTTAACCTCAGACACAGTTAACTGCGGGAGTTCGTGTATTCCAACTGTCATGGTATAAAATGTCAGTTATATAGGCCTAGGTTATTGATTGCTTGGATATTCCGTTGGTATCTATTGCCACACGTACTACGAACCAAAACACCTAATGAATATAGAATTAAAATGTGTATATTGCCGTCCAAGTATCTTATTAACAATACCTAGAGTTGGCTAGGGCGCTAAGCGCTTAACTCTGATTCGGGAGGTCCCGGGCTCAAATCCCGTCGAGACCGGAACTCCTGACTGAAGGTTTTCCCCCAAAGTCTCCCTCAGTCGTTAATGCAAATGCAAGAAGGGATTGATCCTCTTATAAACAGACCTCGGACATTGCTTTCCATACTACGCTAAAGGCTAAGAGGGCACTGTGCTCTACGTTGGCCATCTTCCTTGTCGAGAAAAATACAAAAAAAATACAATCAGTATCATCATACACCGCCGTTTCCCTCTTTACCCCGTCTGGGCCCGGAGAAGAATTGGACCAGAGCATGGCTCTGCTAATCGTACAAGGCGATTCAAGAGAAAAAGTCCACCTCGCAAACATCAGCTAGCAAGAGGGGAGTTACTCCCCGAAACTAGAGGTGAGCTCTGGCAATCGTCGTCAGGGACACCTCCCCTTTCCCTTAGGGCCTAACGACCTCCTCGACGACGATGACAATGACACAACGAACGATGACAAAGACGATGAGGCCCGCGACGTGAGAAACCCCTTTTCCTCCCCCTACCCGTGGCTGGTTCTGACCAGCATTGGCACCACCTTCCCATATCCCCTAGGCTAGAGTGGTGCATTATGACCTAACGGTTGACGCGCCCTTGTTAAAAAACATAACATCATAGACGACCTACCTGACGACGATAACAATGTCATTACGAAAGAAGGCAAAGACGATGACGATCGCGACATAAGAACCCCGAGGTAGGAATATAAGGAATATATGAGGTGTTACTCCTTTATTTTTATTCCAGAGACGTGTGTACCGCAGGAAGAAAGGAAGGAACAACAATGACGGGGACGCCAACCTAGCCCCGTGGGCCGTGAGGAGGGTCATTGTCGCCACTTCCGTGACCACTGAGAACGAAGGTCTGTTTGTCATTGAATGTGTGTTCTTTAAAGGTTAGATGAAAATATTAGCTCCCATGCCTCTCGCGAAAGTGTGACCATCATAGATATTGAACCCCTATTGTAGGCTAGATTAGCAGTCGGTGGTCCACTTCCGTGACAATTAGAAGCCACCTTGAAATTCCAGTTTACATGTTAATCAAATGGGAGGATTTGTAGCCCAAATAGTTCTCAAGATTGAAGCCAGGTTGACTAGCCTTTAACACCAAATGATTACTAAATTCTACCAGCGGTTTAGCCGAGCTCGTTTAACCTCAAACACCGAAGTTAAGCTGAATCGGGCGTGGTCATGGGTAGAGTGGGTGACCGCTCTACCCTGAAACTCACGTATACCGCTGGTTAGAGCAGATGGAGGGTTCGAAAGCTAGTGTAACGGCTTCGTTCTCCTTGACGTCTGCTCGGCAGTCCGGGTTAGTGGAGGAACCTATATGACTGTCAAAGTTACACCGTCCTGTCGGATGGGACGTTAAACCGTTGGTCCCCTTGGTACTTTTCGAAAGGAGTAGGCTACGTGCCGGTACCGGGTTTCCCCTCCTCCCTTCTGTTCATACTTCATCCTCATATATCACCACTCATCGTCTCGATTAGCCAAAGTGCATAAATATGAGACGTTAAGCAATATTCAATCAATCAATTACTAAATTCCCTTATGCAATAACTTCGTATTGTTTCTGTTTGTTCAATACCATGCTGCACAAGCTAAAACCATATCAAACAATCCCGTAAAATACTTTATTGCATTAAAAAAGCATCAATTAAAACGCCAAATCGCCATCTTGAAATTGGCCGATTGACTCTTCAATTTGCTACGCTCGCGCCTGTGCGGAGGTATAGGAGACTGCTTATCTAGCCGAAAATAGGGGTTGTTCAATATCTATGGTGACCATACTGCTCCAGAGCCCTAAATTCAAAATGGCTGTCAGCAGCTTGTAAGAAATTATCTTTGCACTGGTTAGGCCTACAATACAGTTAGGTGTATAATTTTTAAGGGTATTTTGGGTAAAGGATTTCATTTTTAAAGTCTTTTGGAGATTTGAACTTTAACTCCAAAAACTCCAAAATGCACGTCGATTTACTGCTCAGAACAGTAGTATGGAAACATTTGTAATTCCGTGTCAGTATAAGTAGGTATGTACTAATGGGTAAAACTGTGTCTCGTCCTTTGGTTTACTGACCAACGTTTCGGCTCCAATTTAGGAGCCATCTGCAGGGTCCTTCCTCTCTGGTCTTCGACCTCATCTGAAGCGTTGTTCACCTCTACAATGCGTGTCTGCTCGAGGCCGTCGCTATACTCACTTCGTTCTCAGGCCGTAGCCTGGCTTTCGTGACGTCACGCTAGTGGGCCGACTGTGCAGCGCGCTAGCAGCTGCCGCGTGTTGTTAGATAGGCGTGCGCTCAAAGACCCTTCCACAATTTTTAGGACTAGATTATGTGGTAAATGTATATACAGTATGTTAATGTTTCTGCAATGAAATTAGCTATATTTGAAGCAATTATTAACTGGATTGGATGTTTTTCTAAGCGTTTTAACTGCATTTATATTAGAAGTTAGAATCACAACAAAATGCATAATTTTGTTTCTATTTATAGCAAACGAACTAACTCTTTGGTAATTATAATGTAATATGAGTCATTATTCATGCTAATTAATAAACTTTTTTATATAAAATTATATATTAATAAATTTTAATAATTCCAAGAAACTACTTGTTTCTGTGAACCTCTCCGATTTGTGCACCTTTTAAGTGCAGCAATTGTCTTTTCGTCAAATAACCTAAGAGCAAAATTTACATTTGTCTCTCCAAATTACTTGGATATAAGACTTTTCTTCTCTCATGTTTCTCATCTCATGTTTGCCTATGCCTTTTTCGTAAATTGTTCTGAGATGAGACATACTACAGATTATGCAGTCAATCTCATGTGAGATATTGACCATCACATTTAAATAACAAGAGGGTGCAGTACTTGGAATTACCACTGTTTGCTTTGTCTTTTATTAATCCAATTATTTCTCATTAGATGAACAAAGTCAAACAAGAGGAATATAATATCTTCGTCATTTTTGTCGGGATTGTTGAAGGAAGGTTCTAGTTTTTCTCTACACATTTTTTCAAACAATATTATCTTTTAACTCGGTTATTATCTGATACGAGACTCAAAACAGCACAGCCAGCTTTTGGCCACTGGAATAACATAATAAGTTTTGTATTTTATTACATCAACATAATATACACACGCATGTAAACATGCTTAGAATATTATACAGAATTTTTTATCCGCAGCATTAACTTTCATTTGATACCCATATTGACAGTTTTCATGCCTTTCGGAGTGTTATCATATTCATGCTAATTAGACACACGCAAGGAAAGCATTATAGATAAAATCTGTTCAACGAATTAAAGCACTCTGCATCTTTATTTTCTTCCCCTAAACTAGCAAAAAAATTATTGGTTACTTGCTTTATTACTAATGTATTTTGATACAAATTAATTAAAAAAATCTGTAACAATTATTCCCGGGTCAAATGGCTATTTGGGGGTATCTGTGCGGCGTGTATGGCGCGTTGCTACTGAGCAACGCAGTCGGCCCACTAGCGTGACGTCACAGCACAACTCGCAGCGCAGTCTCCGGCCTGTACGTTAGCGACAGCGACGGCCTCGGTCTGCTGCCGCGTCCTTGCCCTCGTGTCTTCCGGCGGAATTAGGTGCGGGGCGGCGAGGTCGTAATATGTGTGGCTCGTTGGTCTTGTGGTAAGCGTATCTGTTTCCAATGCAGAAGGTACAGGGTTCGATTCCCGCCTAAGCCAGAAGTTTTTTAACTTCTGACATGGACTTAAGTCGATCAGTTCTTTTCTTATAGTAGGAGTTAGTAAACGGTGACTTTGGAGCCGTCCTAGCAACGAAGAACATAACAAATTAAAAGTTGTTCTGAATCGAACTTCTTGATTCTGGCGTTGATCCGCGGGTATTCGCACTGTCCATACCACTGATTGCTATATTTCCTATTAAAAATATCGATCTTTGGTTGGTTATCGCTCACTCGTCGATTGCGTCGGGGCATATAGGGTTGGCTTGGTCGCTTTGATTTACTGTCCCCCACTGAAAATCAGAAATAACTGAGTGGGTAGACTCTAAATACAATTAATTAATTCATTCATTCATTTATTTATATAACTGTGTTGCATGGGGTAGAACCCACTTGTCTAACGTTAGCAATTGGTCCCTAGCAAATCTAGTCTGGCTTCTTGTTACTCGCCTTGCGTCAGTGATTGTTTCGTGAACTGTCTGTGGTAGAATTAATGGTGTTGTTTGTAGTTGTCTTGTAGGAGCTTTATAACTAATCACGTCACTCTTATAACTATGCTATATGGATCGGTTTCCACGCAGTCGCTAGTCTTTAACTATCATCCCTGTTGTTAATACACATGTCCTCTTTCTCAATTTCTATAGCCTCTCTTATTAGCGAGGATACAAATTAATGAGGGACTGATGCTCTTATTATGGTATTCTCAAAATCTAATACATACATGGTTTTCTCTGATGGCATGTTGGGCAGTCGTAGATCTAGGATCACCATGTTTGGTCGCCAACATGTGTTCCCGCACGCGGTGGGACTGCCTGTTTGTCCAACATATACTCCTTCGCATGACCCGCAGTAAATTTTGTAAACACCTCGGTCCTCCCAGGGGATGGTATCTTTGTTGACCCTAACAAAGCTCTTATATTCTTGTGTGGTCTGTAGATTGACTTACTTTATGTGTGAGAATTTAACCGATTCTGTCTGTTGTACCCTTCACACAAGGTAAATACGCTATTGACCAAGGTTTAGCCTCGTCTTCCGTTAATGTCCTAGTGGCTCCCCATAATTATTCAGGATGAAATCACTCATTCTGAAGATGAAATTGAGTCTAATGTTGGCAGTTGTTGTGATAGGCTTACTAGGCCTAGGCCCACTCGCATTGTATCCCCGGTTGTGTGTATACAAATACACACACAATATACACAATATACAATACAATTACAAAAAAAACAGCCTGAAACATAACTCTATTTTACCATCCTCTAATTTGAAGTCTAACACACTTCATAAGTTACTTTATTTATGATAATAAATATTGATGATTGATAGCTTAAACTCTCATATTTATGCACTTTGGCTAATCGAGACGATGAGTGGTGATAGACGAGGATGAAGTATGAACAGAAGGGAGGAGGGGAAACCCGGTACCGGCACGTAGCCTACTCCTTTCGAAAAGTACCAAGGGGGCTTAACGTCCCATCCGAAAGGCATCCGAAAGGACGGTGTAACTTTGACAGTCATATAGGTTTCTCCACTAACCCGCACTGCCGAGCAGACGTCAAGGAGAACAAAGCCGTTACACTAGCTTTCGAACCCTCCATCTGCTCTAACCCGCGGTATACGTGAGTTTCAGGGCTTAGTGGTCACCCACTCAACCCATGACCACGCCCGATTCTGCTTAACTTCGGTGTTCGAGTGGGAACCGGTTAAAGGAGCTCGGCTAAACTGCTGGCTTAGCATAATATCTACTCATATGTCCTATATGTAACAGCCACCTTATTTTTGCCTAGAATTGTGGTTGAAAAAAGTCTTCCTATGAAAAATGATTGAATGTTATTAAAATAATATAAAATATCATGTGAAACCTAAAAATTGAAGTCTGTAAGTTTGGGCCTCAAAGGGTTAATAAATTATATGCTGGCGATACTATTACATTTATTTCCCCGCAAATGATGCAATTTGACATATTTGTTTTGTGGAGTTGGCCGTTGTAGAGTACACATCAGTTCGACCCGGTGTGACCCTCTTCAGGACCCGGATTCACAAAGAAGAGTTAACCAAACACGGATTTAATTTTGATGGTAAGCCGTAGACCTTTACGTAACTCGCATTCCGGTACCCGCAATAAGGGGTTTACGCATTTTTCGGAGTTTTTTAACTACTAGGAAAACGCTTAAGTCCCGCCGCGTTGTTGGATGAGCGTAATTGGTGCATTGAGCTGCCATGTGTTATGCGAATTTTCTGTTGTTCTGTGGCAAAATCATTACTAAGTTGAAATTTTTTTCAAATTAAATTAAATTAAATTAAAAATTAACTTATTTTTTTAATTTTTTTTAATTAATCGTAATTGTTAAAAAAATCGTAAAATTGCGATTTTTATAAGAAATAATTTCTCGATTGCGCTCAAATTTCACAAAAATATCTTAATTCATAAAATAAAGGTTCTGTGCAAAATTCATTAAAATCGGATAAATCATGTAGGTGTTATAATTTGAAGAAATTTTTTAAAAATTAAAAAAAACGTAAAATTGCGATTTTCATGAAAAAAAAAATCCAATTGCGCTCAAAAACGTGGCAGTTCTAAGTTCAGAGATTTCGAATGCCTCCATAAAATTTCATCGCAATCTGGAGTATCGGTTTAGCCGGAATCGTGTGGACAAACACACAAAAAAAAATAAAAAATAAAAAAAAAACATCCTGGATTTTTTTCTCCAGTGTAGTGAAATGGAACCTTCGCTTCGCTCGCTACGCTCGCTACGCTCATCCAATAAAATTAAACCTCTGCTATTTAATATTTAATATTTAATACAATCGAGTAGTTAAAAAATCCATCACGACCGGGGCTATTTACTCAAGCGTAAAATTTTGCACTTTAAATAAGTTTTGACCAGCTTACTCCGAAAATTAACTCAATTTTTGGCAACATGCGCTCGCATTTGGTTTCAACCAAGGCGCTATGACACTCCGACCAGTGAACGCAAGAAGATTTAGTCGACTTTGGTCCAAAGAGTTTAAAATAATGGCGCTTCTGCTACGCAAAGCTTTTAATCTCTTTGTGTGTTTCATTTAACAATATAGAAGGCACTGACCTAAGCCAACCGCTTATTGTTTTGTATCCATGACAGTGACAGATCATCTCCTGTCAAAACATGTCAAAAATATTTTTAAGATTCATTTGTGACAGACAGAGAACTATTCCTGCAGGAGGGAACCCTTATAACTTGTGTGGTAAGCGTTTCATTGAGTATTATTCGAAATGAAATAAAATCTTGAAAACTGCTATGCAATCATTATTCTGCGACAGACTGATGGAAGTATTTCGACAGCCTACAATCAAAACGTGAACTGTAGCCGGCCAACTCTCTATCAGATTAAAATACCGGTAAGGATGATCAATTCGAGCACGTATTGACTTTTGTCCATAAATAGAGTATCTCAAAAGGTAGAGGGGTTCGACTCACATTAGCAGAAGTCTACGAACAAGTACAAACAATAGGTATACTCAAACCGTGTCTTACTTGGCCCAGTACCTAAGTGACCCTTCTTTTAATTACATTCGCTCTGGCTTGCGGTCAATGGATAATCCCTAGGAAATAAAAGGGTCTCGCTCAGGTACTGGGCGAAGTAAGACACGGTTTGAGTATAGTGTAGATTTGGGCCTAGGGTATTAACACTGTCACATAGTAGGGAAAAGGGGTATGTATGGTGGCAGTTCGATAGGCTACGGTCCGACTGACGTGTATGTATGCTCCGTTTAGTACCGAAACTTCTCTACATTCGGTCGTCTTTCTTCAAATAATAGGTATCCGTCCTGCTTTGCGTACTCTCCGAGACTCTATGAGACTCTCCGAGGCTGACGGGAGCCGAGATGAACATGGGAAGAGGCGATGCAATGGAGGGAGAGAAGTCATGCAGTGCGGCACGGTGTCCCAGATGAGTGAGTTCATTGCAATTTTTCTACTGGCACCTACCCCATCTGGGCCCGGGTTATAATAGGCCCTGAGCATTCCTCCACGGCTCATCGTAAAATGAGACAAAGAGGCAGTCGGTGTGGATGTGAGTTATCGAACTGAGCGGTAACAACCAGCCTAGTACCCGGGAAGCCTACGATCTATTAAAGTAGGCCCAGATTATTAGTCAAGACAGTGTCAAGAAGGCCTACTAACACCCTAGATAGGCTAAGACAACCATCCCAGCACCTATAGACTCGTACCCACTACTATTGCTCCGTCCATGTCGAAGAGGCTAGCCTATGCATAAGATTGCCAATCGAGTTCGAGTGCAACTTGAGTGCAATTTGAGTGCAACTTCCATTCCCTATATGGCGGCCACCTATGCTATAGCATAACTTCTCGAAACTAGAGGCGTTCTCTGGCGGTCGACGTCAGGGAACTCTCCCCCTTCCCTTGACGACTTCCCCGACTACGACGACCGTGAAAACAAACTATGACAAAGACAACGACGACCACGACGTGAGAACCCCCCAGACCCAGTCCCAGCCCCACCCCCTCCCCCCTACACATAACTGGTTCTGACCAGCATGGGACTTTCCTCCCCATATACTTAAGCGGCCGTCACACGATCGAGAAAATCGCGCGAGTTGGCTCGCGCGAGTTTATTACCATCCTTGTCACACGACAGACAATGAAGGTAACAATAACGCCATCTATTGGTGTTCACTGGTCACGTGTTATGGTAGTGGGTTCTGATTGGCTCTCGCTACCTCGACTCGTTAGGAAGTTGAACAAGCTGGACATTTTTCGTGGCGAGCGCGAGCGCACTCGCTGGCTTACCGTCTGACAAGAATAGTAGGGTCATTTCCGACACTTTTGTGACCGTTGAGAGACAATGACGATTTCTCAACGGATTTGTCCTCTAAGAAGGTTTTATAAAAAATTTAGCCCCCATGCCCCTCGCGAAAGTGTGGGCATACTCCGCCAGGGTCCAAAATCCAATATGGCGGCCATTTACCACATCTGACACTATCTTTGCAATGGTTTAGCCTAGAGTATCGCGTAGTATGTGGTTTTTATGGTTTGAAGGTCGAGGAATTCGTTTCTGAAGTCGGTTTGGCGATTAGACCCATTTTTTAAAGCATCGAATCCAAGAAGGCCGTCGATTTGCAGCTTGGAATACCCAGTTTCTCGAAATCGTAGTAGAACTTTCATATAAGACTCGAATGAAAGCCCTGTTCACATAATTTTGAACAATTGACAGTAAAGCTACCAGATAGTGCTCATAAATCTAATAATTGGTCAAAACTTCAATAATTATACGAAAATATGTGCTCCTTTTATAGACAATTTAGCGACTTTCTAAAGTGCTGTGATAAGAGTGGCTATGGCACATGAATTGAGAGACAATGACAATTTCTCAACGGATTTGTCCTCTTAATTAGAAGGTTTTATAAAAAATTTAGCCCCCATGCCCCTCGCAAAAGTGTGGGCATACTCTGCCAGAGCCCAAAATCCAATATGGCGGCCATTTACCACATCTGACACTATCTTTGCAATGGTTTAGCTTAATGTATCGCGTAGTTTGTGGTTTTTATGGTTTTGAGGTTCGACGTTCGAGGAATTCGTTTCTGAAGTCGGTTTGGCGATTAGACCAATTTTTTAAAGCATCGAATCCAAGATGGCCGTCAATTTGCAGCTTGGAATACCCAGTTTCTCGAAATCGTAGTAGAACTTTCATATAAGACTCGAATGAAAGCCCTGTTCACATAATTTTGAATAATTGACAGTAGAGCTACCAGATAGTGCTCATAAATCTAATAATTGGTCAAAACTTCAATAATTATACGAAAATACGTGCTCCTTTTATAGACAATTTAGCGACTTTCTAAAGTGCTGTGATAAGAGTAGCTATTATTATTATTATTATTAATATTATTATTATTTTATTATTATTATTATTATTATTATTATTATTATTATTATTTTATTGGATGTATTTCATACAAACTCGGTTAAAACCGGAGCTAACATGTTGTACGGACTTACGTCAAGTACTTCCATGTGTACCTATTACATACATTATTACTTTTGTCTTAACTCTAACTAAAATAAGTCATTTATAAATTGTAATATTGTTTGTAGATGATGTTTTCTTTCTGCTGTGTACGGTCGTGGCCGATTTCTCGTCGCCATCCTAGCATTTGCTCTTCGGACTATGGGAAACCACGAAAACCATGTCAGGATGGAAGCTGTCTCGAAATCTCGAAGTATCATTCTTAGTTTAGAAATTTACGAACTATTCTACACGTGTTGAGTATTACTGCCTTTTGAGTCTCGATGTATACATTGGGTTGAAGATCTAGTTGTTTAATGCTTTCATGTAGCTTCTTCGGTATGATGCCGTTGGCTGATATAATGAATGGGATTGTATTTACCTTTTTCTGTTTCCACATCTTCTTGATCTCAATTGCAATTTCACTATACTTGTCAAATTTTTTTTTTCCCACGGGGTCTCGCCCGGTTATGGCCATGGGATACAACGTCGATAAGGGTAGTTTCTTTTTTCTTTTGTAAATTTTTAAATTAAATCCGGCCCGTTGTGAGTATCTTTTTTTGGCTGTTTAACTGTGCGGTCGTAATAAAATTTGTAATTTTTTACTACTAGACTTTTTTTGGGGTTTGTATTTGTAGAAAAGGTGTGTGTGTGTCATGGGTTGTATTTGGGATTGTGTTTTTGATGAATAATGTTGCAAATTGGTTATGCCCTGTAGGGGAATCTGTTTGACCATAGTAAATTTGGGCCCCCGGGAAATATGATTGTTTTTCGTTTTTTTTCAACCTTTTGCACTACATTTTCTACATTGATTTTTTTACGTCGCATCTTGTTTTAAATGTTTTTTTTATAATTGTTCGTCGCAATCACTCTGCCCTTGAAAAAGCCATCAAAAACCTTCTGTTTCTCCAAATAGTTCCCCGTTTTTAAAAACCCCCCAATTTGATGCTTTAATATCTACGTGCCTTTGGGTTTTAGTTCATCATAATGTCTTTTGGGGTAGGGTCTTTTCTGAAGACGTAACTTTTTTAAGCGTCAGTTATGGGGTTTCCCTTGTAGTTGACATTTTCTTTTGAAGTTGAGGGGAGTTAATGATTTTTAAAGCTAGCCCCCACACCCCTTTTTCGGTGTGGATTGGTTGCTCTTTGAAAAAAAGTTTTTTCTTAAAAGGGTCTATTTTTTTTTATAATAAAAAGTTTTTTTTCAGACCCAATTAGGCCCCGTCCTCCTTTTTCTTTTGGGAAAGGGTCAACTCTCTTTTGCTGATTTAGGATGATGTTTTTCTGTGTTTGGAAATTTGTAAAAAGATTTAAAATTTTTTCCAACGCGTGGATGTCTGTCTGCGTCCTTTTAATGTTCCGAATAATATGTCAGTACGGTTACAGCATATTTTATTTTATTGCGGTGATTTTTGGGTTTTTCCCGTTTAGTTGCGTCTTGAGGATAGACTTTAGTCGTTTCTTTTTATGTTTTCCATCAATTTTGCTTTCAAAACTTTATGTTCAATTCTGGCAGTTGGAAAATCCTAAATTTTGTATACTCGTTATCGCCCTTTTTCCCCAATCCTTTTTCCATCTCTAGCTGGAACTTTTCCTGCTTGTGAAACCCTTTAAACCCTTTTTCGTATGTCGTCTTACATTTGTTTTACTCCAAACTCCATGCAGATATCTTGCTAAATTCAAAATTTTTTGTTTTGATAGATTTTTTTAAGTTGGAAAAATTTTGTTTGGGCTTTACAACTTTGGGTTTCATCCATGTAAATAGGGGGAAAATTGTGTGACATACCCCCTTTTTGGGCCCTTTAAATTTTTTAAACCGTATGTAAATTTCCGTTAACTTTATGTGACAGTGGGTTTAATGACAGAAAAAAACCCCAATGCATTTAAGACCCCCTTTGGGAAAAAATGCCATTTTTAATTTGTGGGGGAAATCGGTAGTTATCTGCGGTTTTTTCATATTTAGTTTTTATTTGTTGTTCTCCATGTCTCCATTACGTTTTCAAAAATTTTTAAAATTTAAACGGGGTTGATTTATATTTTGTAAAATCTAAATAACCCCATGTGTGGGGTGTCGAGTCAAAGGTTTTCCCTTGAAATAAGTGTTTACTGAATATTCCTTTTTTTAAATTGTGTGCCGGATTCATTACAGTAGAGTCAATAATAATTTGGGTTCTTTACACCCTTAAGTTCTTCCCGCATCCTTTTTTTTTCCCTCGGCCAGGGAATTTGTGTTCTTCGCAAGTTTATATATTTTATTTTTTTGGGCAGGGAAAGTAAATTTATTTTATATATAGTTGGTAACATGAAAATTGGCCAAATTTTTATTTGGGGTTTCTTCGGTCATTGCCCTTTTGGGTTTTGGAAAAGGGGTTACTCCCTTCAGTAAAGAATTGGGGTATTTTTTTAAACTCCTTTTTAAAAACTCTTTTGAGACTTTTCAAATTTGATTGTGATAGTACCATTGAATTTCTTCCCCCCCAAAATTTTTGAATTTTAAACCCATTACCGGGTGCTTTCCAGCTATTTTGTAGCACTGATTGTCGACTTTAATTCATAAATAGTTAAAACCTTCGAATCTCATCTCTTAATATCGTCATCCTAGTTTATTTCATCTTGAATCCTTGTGCACCCTGGTTGTGTCAAACCGGGGTTTTCCCCATTTTTCCTGTCCAAAACTTTTCCCAAATCTCTGTCTTAGTTGGTGTTCCATTTTCCTATTTTTTTCTTCGGTACTAGATATTTTTGGTAAAACTTTTTTTTCCTTTTTTTTAAAACTTTCCCGGTTTTTGGGTTCTTTTTAATACTACATTTTTTATATTTTTTTTAATCTCTTAGCAAAAAGGCACTTACTTTTTTTTTAATGTTTTCCAAATTTTTCGTGAATAAATTTTGTTAAGTGTTTCATCCCTTTTGCGTGAACCTTGAATTTTTTCAAAATTTTTTGGGGCAGAAATTTTATCACTTTTTTAGATCGTTTAACCCATTCGGTATTTTCCAAAGTCGACCGTTTTTCCCCCAAGCTCAAAGATTCCCCCAAACTAGTCGTTTTTCCCCCTTTCGTATTTTTTCTTCTCCTTTTTTGTCTTTGAAGATTTTGAAGTTTTACTTTAACCCCAATATAAAAACCCACTGTTTACAGCGGCAAAAATAAATTGCCGCTGAACGTCTGAAAATGATTTTTGTTTTGGGTTTTGTAATCTGATAAAATATGGTGTTCTTAGTGTACCGCTGTCTTCTTTCCTTTAAAGGTTTGGGGTTTGGTATGTATGGTTTCTTTTTTGGTTGTTTTTCCCGAAAACCCTCTGACATGGTTTTGAAAAATGCCTAAAGTTTGGGATGTTTTTTTTAGATTGATCATTTCAGGTGTATTTTCTATTGCGTTATCCCAATCTACCTCTTTGTTTGATGTCTATTTTCTGGGTATCTTGATCTTTTTGGGTTTGGGTTTTGGTTTTTCTAGGGGTTCTGGACGTTTTTGGAAAGGCCTGGACGTTCGGGGAGGGGGGGGATGTTCTGGTGGGCCCGGGACGTTCTGGTAAATCTGGATTTTCTGGTTGGCCCGGGAGGGTTCTGATGGCCCTGGACGTTCGGGTTTGGGTTTTAAAGTTCTGGTGTGTCTGGTAGTTTTTAAAAGTCAACACCGGTATTTCTGGTATTTTCTGTAGCCGGGGTTATAAAGTGGTCTTTTTCCCTTGGGTTTGCCCCTTGCTGATGTATTGCCGTTTCATCTTGATGCGCTTTTTGGGTTTCGTTTTTTACTTCGCTTTTTATTCTTTTTAAAATATGTTTACTGGAACTTTTTAATTTTAAACTATAATTTTTCTTTGGTCAGCTATTCTCTTTTCCCACTTACTTCTAAAAATGGATATTTCACGAAAAAACTCCCTAGGGAGCTCTTTTTCGAAAACCCTTTATTAAAACGCCCCTCTAATAACGTTACCCTATAAAAAGCTCGCACCCCAAAAATGTTCATTTTTTTTCTGCCCTTTTTATGCCCTGTTCTTTTTTTTTCCAGTTTTGGTGGTCGGTAATGTTTCCATTACAGAATTATCCTTTGTCTTTTAATTCCCTATTTTCCTTTTTAAAGACAAATTATTATTCTACTATCTGCAAAGTCACCTATTATTTGTTATTGTTTAAAAGTAAATGCATTTAAAAAAAAGAATAAAAAAACACTTTTTAAATGATTAAATAAATTTTTCAGGGCGGTGATGGGGTTTCTTCGCTTTTTAAACCTCCTTGCCTTTTGGGTTTTGAAAAATCTTTTCTTTTTAAACGAATTTAGAAGCCCTTCAATCTTCTCGTTTTCTGCAAAAAAATTTAACGGTGTTTACTTTAAAATGCAAAATTTTTAAAACTATTTTAATATATTACCTTGTTTGAAGTTAAAAAATAATGCCTCTAAATGAATTTTGCCTACCACAACTGTAAAAATTAAAAAAAATTAAACTTTTTTCAATCCCAATTTTATACCTAGGTCTTTAAAATCATATATAACTAAAAAACAATGGTATAAATAATAAAAACTAATATTTTCCCCCCCAATGTCACTTGTAAAAGGGTAAATAGTAGTCAAATGCAGTCAAAATTTGAGATGGAATGCTTTTTTTTCCCAAGCGCATAGTTTTTAACCAGCAATTATCTCAAACCCGTAAACTAGCTTGAAAACCCCAAACCCTGTTGGGGTTTTATTATTATTAATTTTAAATTATTATTATTTTTTATTATTATTTTTTTTTCGAAATTGTACACATAATGGGATATTAAGTTGTACAACCCAAAGAAAGTTAAAAAAGGGGGCCTTTAAGGTCCCCACAGGGAATTTGAGAGACAATGAAAATTTTTCTAAAACGGATTTGTCCTCTAAAAAAGGGTTTTAAAATAAAAAATTTCCCCAAATACCCCTCGCAAAAGTGTGGGCATACTTTTCCAAGCCCTAAACCCAAATATGGGGGCCCTTTTAAACCACATCTGAATATTTTTTGCAATGGTTTACTTAATTTTATCGCATGGTATGGGGTTTTTTTAGGGGTTTTTAAAGAGTCGGGGAAATTTCGTTTTCGGGAAGTCTTTTTGGGCGTTTAAACCCCATTTTTTAAAACTTCGAATCCAAGATGGCCGTCGTTTTCCCGTTTGGAATCCCCAATTTTCTCGAAATTTTCATATAAGACTCGAATGAAAGCCCTGTTCAAGAAAATTTTGAAAAATTGCCCTTTAAGAGTATACAAATTCTTCCACAGAAATAAAGGGGGAATTTCGCTACTGAGCAGAATCTGTAAATCATCTAGTACACCCAGGGAAAGTGGCCCAGAGAAGATGTCAGGGCTAGTGGCCCTTTTTGAGCTTGCAGAAGATCAGATAAAATTTGGGAATTTTTAGTCACCCCTTGTAAGGAGAGTGACTGAGGGTGCCTCTCAATCTAAAATTTCCCGAGGTTTTCAATGCGCAAGACTGCGAAGGAAATTTTCCCCTTTAGATATTTTTAAATTTTAGAACCAATTTCAAAGAAACCAGGGGATCCCCCCCCCCGGGGCGATTGGGCCCCCCCCAAAACCCAAAGAGGCCCGTGAGGCCGGGGAAAGGGCGGCTCGAGGTCCCCAAGGGAGTGACCCCTTGATAAATATGCTCGATAACCCCTCTCACCCCCAAACGCTGATGAAAGTCCCCTCATACTTTTAAAAACGCCCCTATGCCCTTTTCCCTTTGCATCAAGGGTTTGATGAGCACGATCGAGGGGCAGAAAAAACAACTACAACCCAAACTTTTTCCCCAAAGCCTAAAGGGACGCTTTTCCCAAAAGGGCTGCTGAATTCAAAAAGCTCATGGTAAATTCAAAAAAAAAGCCCGGGACTGCAGAGACTTGTGAAGGAACAGATGAAAGAAAAAAATTGGGCCCACCTTGGGGAGTGGTGTCATATTTTTCGAAGAAAAAACCCCAACTCCCCTTGAGAACTGGTGTAGGGAGCGATGAGAACTTTCTTCAAGCATCCAGAAGCAGCCCACAATGCTGCTTTAAAACGTATGCCAAGCTGAGGCGGGGAAATTATACTGGAGCATTTGTTCAGACAGCGGGGAAACACAGAGGGAATGTACAAGCAGCCTTATAACTAAAAACCCCCTTTAAAGAGGAAAACCTGCTGTTTAAAACCAAGCATTCAAAAATCAACTGAAAATCCCCTACTGTAAATAAGGTGCCGATGTCACATACCTCTAAATGTAATTCCCGGGCAGTGAACACATCAGGGTGCTATGGGCATGGCAAAAACAAATTTTTGCAAAATTAACAAGACTCAGGGGCCCCAGAGAGCTTTTTGTATGAGTGGGTTTGAAAGTCTGGAGCTAGAGGACAAAAAGTCAGGGGAAAATAAAAAAGCATTTGCCCTCTCAAATCTATGCTGAAAGTGCAAAATGCTACCTGCGCGCAAGCCAGATCTTCGAAGGGGGACAAAATGAAGAAAAAGAGTACGATTCAAATCCCCCCTGATGAGGGACCTTTGGATCTCCATGTGAAAAAGGACAAAATTAAACTTTGTGTTTGGCCAGCTCCATTACAAACTGCTGGGATCTTTCCGCCCCCCAAATGGTTCGGGGGGCGGGAAAAATTCTAAAGGGGAAGTGCCGATCAGGCGCCACACCCTCCCCCCCCTTGGCCCCAGCGCTAAAAAACTTTGGTTTCCAGTTTACAGGGTTGAAGATATGGCAGCGATGAAAAGAGAAGTGAGTGTGGGGGAGTAAACAGTTTCCAATTAAAGATAAAATTTTTAGGAGGCCTTCAAAATCTTGAACCAAGAACTGCCACTTTTTTTGACGCAATCATAAAATTTTTCTCATGAAACGCAATTTTTTTTTCCCCCGTTTTTTTTCGTTTTTAAAAAAAATTCTTCGAATTTAAACACCTACATCTTTTTTTCCGAATGTAATGATTTTTTCACAAAACCTTTTATTTATAAATTTTATATATTTGTAAAATTTAAAAGCGAAATTTTTAAAAAAATATTTCTCAGAAAATTGAAATTTTTTAAACGTTTTTTAAAAAAATTTAAATTTTTCCTTCGACTTTATAAACATACATTTTTTTCCTATTGTAATGTTTTTTTTCACAGAACCTTAATTTTAAAAAATTTTTATTTTTCCCGTGTTAAGTTTGAACCCCATCGAAATTTTTTTTTCATAAAAATCACAATTTTAGATTTTTTTGATTTTTTTTTAAAATTCTTTTACTTTTAACACCCCACATGCTTCATCCGATTGTAAAAGTTTTTCACCGAACCTTTAATTTTAAAGAATTTATATTTCGGTTTTGAAATTTGAGCGCAAAACACAAAAAAAATTTTTTTTATGAGAATCGCAATTATTAAAGTTTTTTTTTATAATTTTTTTTTTATAATTTTTTTTTTTTTTTTACATCTTTTTCCGATTTTTAAAAGATTTTTCTTTAAAAAACCCATATTTTATGAAAAAAATGTTGGTGGAAGTTTGAGCGCAAACCAAAAATAATTTTTTTATGAAAATCGCAATTTTTGCTTTTTTCGTTAAAAATTACGCTTATCCAAAAAAACGCGCCTGAAAAAACGGGTTTTCGAAGCTTTTCCCTTTTTTACAAAAGGATAAAACATGAGGTGTTTTTTAAAATCAAAGGAAAATGTTTAAAAAATTTTGTGAAAAAAAAATTTTTTTGGGGGGGGAAAAAAAGCAATCACAAAATAAATTTTTTATGAGAATCGGGAATTATACGTTTTTTTAATTTTTTTTTTTTATACATTTCTTTGACTTAAAAACACCTACAGCTTTTCCATTTTTTTAAAGATTTTTTTTCATAACCCATATTTTTGAATTAATAGTTGGTGGAAGTTTGAGCGCAATTCCAAAAAAATTTTTTATGAAAAAACGCAATTTTTCGCTTTTTTTTGTATAAAAAAAAAATTTCGCTTTTAAACCGCCAAAAGCGCCCCGAAAAAGCGTTTGCGAAAACTTTTCCCTTTTTACAAAAGGGTAAAGCATGTAGGTTTTTTAAGTCAAAAAACTGGGTTTTTAAAAAAAAAATAAACCCCTAAAATTCGATATTCATTCCAAATACCAAAAAATTTTTTTATTGCCCCCTCAAATTTCACAAGAATATCTTAAATTTATAAAAATTTTTTTCTTTAAAAAAAAAACATTAAAACGAATAAAACCTGGGAGGTTTTTATAGTCGAGGAAAATTTTTTTTAAAACGAAAAAAAAAACGTAAAAAATTGGGGATTTTTTAAAGAAAAATAAATTTTTCCCCCTTTCGCTCCCAAAAATTGGATTCTAAGTTCAGAGATTTCGAAGGCCTTTCCCGAAAATTTATCACAATTTGGGGTTTCCGGGTTTTGCTGGAAACGTTCTGGAAAACCTTTCATTGAGTATTATCATTCTTATTTTTAAAAAAACTGAAAAAAAATTTTTGAAAAATTTTAAAAACAAAAAATTGTGGACAGACTGTGGAATATTTCAAAAGCCTGTTTAAAGTAGCCGGCCAACTTAGCTTATCAGTTAAATCCGTAAAGGGTGATCCCATACGAAACACTTTTTCCTAAAAGAGTGTCTCAAAAGGGAGAGGGGGTTTGACTCAAATAAACAAAAGTTTTACTCCAGAACAAGTCAAACAATAAGTGTACATTTTGGGCCCAGGGTCCCTTTTATTAAACCCCTGTCACCCAAAAGGCCTTTTTAGGGGAAAAAGGGGGGGCCCCATGGTTTGGGAGTTTGAGGGCTACGGTACGAGTAACGTGTATGTATGGGTCCGTTTAGTACAGAAACTTTTCTACATCCGTTCGTCTTTTTTCAATAGGTTTCCGTCCGGCCAAAGCGTACTCTCCGAGTCATTGTGACTCTCAACTTTCCGAGTCTTTTTCCCAGACATCTCGAGGGGATGCGAGCCAAAAGAAAAGGGGCAAAAGGGGTTGCAATGGGGAAAAACAGTCATGCAGACGGGGTGGTGTCCCAATTTAGTGAGTACCTCGCTATATTTCTAGGTACCAAAACCCCTCTGGGCCCCCGGGGTTTTAAAAGGCCCAGACCATTCCACAAAGGGTCATGTAAAATGGAAAAAACAAAAGGCAGTCGGGTTTTGGATGTGGTTACCGAACGAGCGGTAACAGCAGCTTTGTAGGCCCCAACCCGGGGGAAAACCTAAGTCTTTAAAGTAGGGCCAAAATTATTTGTCAAAACAGTGTCCCAAATAGGCCTTAACTCCCTAGATAAAAACAACTAGGCCCATCCCAGGAAACCCCTATAGGGCTCGTAATCACTAGAAATTTCTCCGTGTCCATTAAAGGGGGCTGAACTCTATTAACACTTTTATCGTAAGGGGCCCCAACTTGGTAGAAAAAAACTGGGAGGGCCCAGCTACTTTTCCCGATCCCCGGGTAAAAAATCAAAATGACCTAGGGGCCCAAAACTCACTGTAGGGAAAAACTTTTATTTGTAGGCCTAACTTGGGAGAAAAAAGGGGAGGGCCCCTTTTTTTTCCCGATCGCGGGTAACCCAAATTTACTACAAAATCACTGTTAAAACTCTTTTTTTTAAAAGGCTTAAAAATTTTTCTGGAAAAAAACTAAAAGTAACCCTTTTTCCCAAAACGCGAAACAAAACCCCATAGGGCCTACCAAATCCCTGTATAAAACCATTTATCGATTGCCAAAATGAGATGAAAAAAAAGGGTATACCTACTTAACCCGATTTCAATAAAAATCCATACAACTGATGAATAAATTAATTTTATCGTAAAACTTTACTCGGCTTAAGAAAAGGGTAATTTTCCCGGGGGCAAAAAAAAATCACAAAAAGCTCACTGTATAAAAAACCTTTTTTCGGGGGGGACATGAAAGGAGCCCCACAAAGATTGTTAGATTTTGAAAAAAGGGTTTCATCGGCGTCCCTGGGGGAAAAGACAAAAATTTTCGGGGTAATCCCTTCCCAAAAACGGGGAGTCATCCAAAGGGGCTATATCATTGATTTTTTTATTTCCCACTAAAAATATCGACTTTTTGGGTTGGTTATTGCTATCTCCCCGCTCAAGGTTGGCATGGACCTTTTGATTTTAATCCCCTACTAAAAAACGATAGGCCATGTGACCCGGTGGGGAGACTCTTAATGCGGATTTTTGTATTAATTTTCCGTTTTGGGCCTTTTCTAGGCTGGGAAAAAAAAAGAAAGAAGAATCGCGATAACTAATGACATAGAAAAAACTGTATAAGGGCACTTTTATCCAAGGCCCAAATTGGCTGAAGAAAACGGGGTATTTTTTTTAAAAAGCCAAAAACAAAATTTTAAGTTGTTCTAAAAAAGCCCCTTTTTTATTCTTCGTTTTATCCACGGGGTGTTTTTTGTTTTTGCCCAAACCCCTGATTGCTAAAATTTTTCCCTTTTTTTAAAAATGATCTTTTGGGTTTGGGTTTTCGCTCACCCCGTCGATTACGTCGGGGGCCCCGCGGGTTGGCTTGGGGGGCGCTTTTTTATTGTCCCCTACTTAAAATCAGTTATGTGACAAAATGGGGAGACTCCATGCCGGGGTTTTTTTTATTTATTTTTCGAAGGCCTTACTAGGCTAAAAAAAAAAGAAGCAAAAAAATCGGGGGTTACTAAAGACATAGAAACCACTGTATGAGACCCCTTTTATTCAAGGCCAAATTTGGGTAAGAAAACCCGGGGATTATTCTCGATGCTATAAAAAAATTACATATAAATCACTGTTTTAAAAAACCCTTTTAAAGAAGGCCCTTTTCTAGGTGAAGAAAGAAGAAAAAAAGAATCGCGATAACAAATCACGAACCAAATTTCGGTGTGAAAAAACTTTTACCCGGGGGCCTTACTTGTCTAAAAAACGGGGTTTTTTCTTGAAAAAGCGATTATAAAAAATATAAAAACTCACTGTATAAAACACTTAATCGTAGGCCCCAAATCAGCTGTATAAAAAGGGTACTTTACCCGATGGTGATATCAAACACATACAACACACTTTATAAATCAATTTTTTCGTAAGCTTCACTTGCCTTAAAGGAAAAAAAAGTACTGTTCTCGGTCGCAATAAAACATCACAAAAAATCACTGTTTTAAACGGGTTTTTGGGGGGGACATGAAAGGAGCCCCCACGAAAATTGTTAGTTATGAAACGAAAAAAATCAGGCGTCCCCTGGAAACGGGCAACAATGTCGGGTAATTCCCTTTTAAAAATTTGAGTAATGAAAAAAACCCCTTTAAAGGCACAGGTTTTAAGTTTTTCAAGGGCCCAAAATTTAAAAAATCTCAAGTAAATTAACATTTAAGGGGTTTTCTTTGTTTTGGGAAATTTTTTCTATTAGAGAAATAAAAAATAAAAAATACAAAAGTTGTTCTGAATCAGCCTTGTTGCTTCTGGGGTTTTATCCAGGTGTTTGCCTGTCCCCTACCAAAGGGTTGTTTTTTTTCCCAATAAAAATATCGATTTTTTGGTTTTGGGTTTTCGTCACTTGTCCATTGCGCGAAACCTAAAAGGTTTTGGGTTGGATGCTTTTATTTTTTTCCCCCCAAATAAAAAACAGGTTTTGGGGACTGAGGGGTAGACTCTTAATTTCGGATTTTTTTTTTATTTACGTAGGCCTTTCAAGGTTTAAAAAAGAAGAGAAGAAGAATTTGCGATAAATAATGACATAGAATTTACTGTTTAAGGGCACCCTTTTTCCAAAGGGTTACTGGCTGAAGGGAAAAGGGTTTTTTTTTCCGATTGCTATAACTAAAACACAAAAAACTCAATTTTATACAAACCTTTTTAAAGAAGGCCCCCTTTTGGCTGAAGAAGGGGAAAAAAAAAAAATCGCGAATACAAAAACACCCTACTTTTACTGTATGAAAAAATTTTTAAACGTTGGGCCCCACTTGGGTTTAAGAAAACGGGTATTTTTTTTGAACGCAAAAAAACAAAAGTTGTTCTGAATCACCTTTTTTGATTTTTGGCGTTGAAACCACGGATGTTCGCTCTGTTTTATACCAAATTTATTGTTATAATTTTCCCAAATAAAAAACGTTCTTTTGGGTTGGGGGATCGCCACTCGTTCATTTTCGTCGAGGCCTACAAGGGAAGCACGGACCCCTTTTAATTTTTTTGTCCCCCACCCAAAAAAACAGTTTTGGGGCCCCGAGGGGGGTAGACTCTTAATGCGGACTTTTTTTATTTATTTTTCGTGGCCTTACTAAAATAAAAAAAGAAAGAAAGAGAAGAAAATCAAAATAATGACATAGAAAACACTTTTTTCAGGGCCTTTTTCCAAGGCGAACATGGGTGAAGAAAAAAAGGGTATTTTTCCCCATTGCTATAACAAAAACAAATAACTCACTGTATACAAACCTTTAACAAAAGGGCCCCTTTCGTCTGCCCAAAAAAAGGAGAAGAATCGCGACAACAAATCACATACTTTTAATGTATGAAACATTTTTTTCGTTGGCCTTTACTTGGCTGAAGAAAAAAAGGTATTTTTAAAAATTTTAAAGCAAAAACAAAAGTTGTTTTCCCCAAACGCCTTTTTTGTTCTTTTCGTTGACCCCGAATGGGGCTCTGGGCCATTTCCATTGAAATTTTTATATTCCCAAAAAAAATGTCGTCTTTGGGTTTGGGAATCGCTCACTTTTTCCATTGCGTCGTTCTTAAAGAGGGTTTTTCTTGGGGGCGCTTTGATTTATTTTCCCCTACTAAAAAAACAGTTATGGACAGAATTTTTTATTTTTTATTTTTCGTATGGCCCCTTTCAAGGCCCCGAAAATGAGGGAAAAAGAAAAATCCCCGATAACTAAAGGGGGATAGAATCACTGTATGAGATACTATTATCTAAAACCCAATTGGCTTTAAGAAAACGGGTTTTTTTTTCCGATTGCATAAGGAAAAACACATAAACTCACTTATAAAAAAACCCAAAAGAAGGCTTATTTAAGCTGAAGAAAAAAGTGGAGAAAAATCGCGACAAAAAAACTCACACACATTCACTGTATGGAACACTTCATCGTTGGGCCCTTTCTTGGGTTTAAAAAAACGGGGGTTTTTTCGTAAAAGCAAAAAACAAAAGGTTTTTTCTGAATCATCCTTGTTTATTCTTTCGTTTATCTACGGATGTTTCTCCCCGTCTGTACCATTGATTGTTTTATTTCCTATTAATTAATCATCTTTGTGGTTTTTTCGGGGGGGGGGGTCACTCGTCCCGTGCGTTTAGGGGCCCAAAAAGGTTTTGGGTTGGACGCTTTTTATTTATTGTTTCCCCACTTAAAATCTTTGTGACAAGTGGGTTTGACATTAATTGGGGGTTTTTTTATTATTTATCGTAGGGCCCTTTCTAGGGTGAAAGAAGAAAAAAGAGAAGAAACGGGGTTTGCTTATGACAAAAAATCACTGTTTTTGGGGGAAACCCCCCCCCTTTTTAAAAAAGGGAAACTTTTGGGTGAACAAAAAAGGTATTTTTCCCGATTTCTATAACAAAAGCCATAAAAACTTAAATGTTAAAAAAAAAATTTTTTAAAGAAAAGGGTTTTCTAGGCAGAAAAAAAAAAAGAGAAAGAAAACGCGATAACAAATTTTACAAACTATTTTCGGTGTGAAAAAACTTTTTTAAACGTTGGCCTTCCTTTTTGGGGAAAAAAAGGAAAATTTTTTTTAAACGCGATTAAAATCATATAAAACTCCTGTATAAAAACACTTAACGTAGGCCCAAATTTAGCTGTACAACAAAAGGGGCCCTTTCCCGATTTGCGTTTTCAAAAACAAAAACAAAAACTTAACAAATCAAAATTTTAAAATTTAACTTCACCGCCTTAGGAAAACGGGGCTTTTCTCGGTAGAAAAAAAACAAACACAAAAAAACTCACGTATAAACGCTTTTATCGGGCAGAAAGGAGCCCCCACGAAGATTTTTAGATTTTAAATCGTACAATCGGGCGTCCTTAACGACAACAATGGGCGAAATCCTTTTAAAATAAAAGTAAAGATGAACCCTTCAATGGCCCAGGTTTTGGGGTTTTTCCCAAAGCCAAAAAAGGTTTAAAAATCTCAAATATTTAAACATTTAGAGGCTTTTTCTAGGTTTTAAAGGGAAAATTTTACTAAAATTTGAGAGTGCAAGGTTTTCAACTTTGATATTTTTTTGATCTTTGAAGGAAACCCCAGAGGACAAAAAAAAGCAGACCAAAAATTCCCACATGAAACCTTGCATGACCCAAATTTCCCTTTTGACAAAAATGGAAGAGCAATATTTTCCCGATCGCAATTTAAAAAATCACTGGGATAAAAACCCCTTTTTAAATTTAAACCCCAAAAAAGGCTGAAAAAAAGAATAAAGAAGAATCCCCCGATAACCCAAAAAAAATACAATTTGTATGAAAAATTTTAAATTTTTTGGCCTCACTTTTGGGTGAAGAAAAAGGGGGATTTTTTTTAACCCCCAAAAAACAAAAAATTTTTTCTGAATCAAACCTTGTTGATTTGGCATTGATCCAAAGGATGTTTTTCTCTGTCCATACCATTGATTGTTTTATTTCCTAATAAAAATATCGATCTTTGGTTGGGGGTCGCTCCCCTTGGGGCCCCTTGCGTCGAACCCCTTTAAAGGTTTTGGCTTGGAAAGCCCTTTTATTTTTTGTCCCTACTAAAAATCAGTTATGTGGGCTGGGGGTAGACTCTTAATGCGGGGCTTTTTTTTTTTATTTATTTTAGGTCTTAATAGGCTTAAAAAAAGGGAAAAAGAGAAGAAAATCAAGAAACTAAGACATAGAATCACTTTATCAGACCCTTTTTTTCCAAAGGGGAACTGGGTGAAGGAAAAAAAGGGTTTTTTTTCCCTATTGCTATAACTAATCAAAAAAACCTCACTGTGTCCCCAAAACCCTTTTAAAGAAGGCCCCCTTTTTGTCTGAAAAAAGAAGAAGGAGAAGAATTGGGGACAACAAAAACACATACTTTAAAGTATGAAACATTTTAAACGTTGGGCCCCACTTGGCTGAAGAAAACAGGTTTTTTTTCTTAAAACGCAAAAACAAAATTTTTTCTGAATCAGCCTTGTTTATTCCGGGGTTGATCCCCGGATGTTGCTCTTTTCCCTTTAAACCCTTGATTGATATATTTCCTAATAAAAAAAACGGGGGTTTTTTGGGTTTGGGTTTTCGCTTACTCGTTTCCTTGCTCGGGGGGCCTACAAGGTTGGGGAGGTTTTCTTTTTTGCGCGTGGGGTTTTTAATATTGAATAATAAAATAGTCTCCAAAGTGGGAAAATTTAAATTTTAACGACAGTAAAATTTTTTATTTAAATTTCTTGGTACAGTTAATATGAGTGTGATTCCCACAGTTTACCATTGCGTTTTCGTCTTTTGATGCCTGGTTTGTTCTAGAGACGGCCCCCCAGGTAGAGCTTTGATTGGGTCGTAAAATTTAAAAACAATTTAAATACACAACCCCCTCCCCTCTGATGTTAGCATTCACCAAATTTCCAAAGTTATAATATTAATTAAATTACAGTGTACATGTTATTGAAAATACAAAGTTTTTTATATTCAACTGAATCACAATGTCTACTATGTTCACAATATTAAAAAATACTTTAAAGATACATGTAACAGTAATCATTAAATCTAATAGGACGCCTGATAGCACGTCTGGGCTATGGTGTACCTTTGTTGTTTAGGACCGGACCTATCTCTGGCTCAACATGAGGCTGTCGTGATTGTCATCAACATCAAGTACTGATCATTATGATTATTGTTAACCATGGTATGCCTTGACTCAAGAATATCTCTTCTATTTTCTCCTAAGCATACTTCCTTCTGATGTGTTAACTATATAATTTATAAATCTAGGTGCGCTATGCTTATTACTACAATGGCAGGTTTGGGCCATTCCTTATTCTTTCTAATGCAAACATTTTGTCCTGGTGACAATGGCTTAAGCTCTCTTGCCCCTCGGTCATGAACAGTTTTCCATGATAGCTTGCTTTTCTTTATCTCCTCTCTTACATTAACGGGAAGAGAAGACTCTAATAGTGGAAATTTTTACCGGCAGCTTATTTTTTAGACGTCTATTCAGCAATAGCTGAGCAGGTGACATAGAAGTCCTGCTACTGGAGTGTTTCTATAGTTTAATAGTGCTACATGGATACTTTTCCATCTTCGGCCATTTTTTTAATCTGCTCTTAGCCGTCTGACTGAGCGTTCAGCAAAATCCGTTCGACTTCGGATAGTGAGGGCTAGACGTGATTAAGTTTATGCCCCACTCACTTGCAAATGCTTTGAACTCATTGCTCGCGAATGGCATGTTGTCTGACATGATTTTTCTGGCATGCCAAATCGTGCAAATAAAGATTTAAGCTTCTGAATAGTTTCGCGTGCTGTCTTTAACTCTACCTGTAATTTTTCCCAAACCACTTACTATAGTAATCAGTAACAACTATGTATTGTTTATGATTTAGATCAAATAGTCACAACACACTGTTTCCCAACATTTTTCTGGAACAGGATGAGGTATTAGAGGCTCTTTTTGAGTAAGCCCGATGTTGTTCACATACCCTACAGTTTAGAACCGTTTGTTCTATGTCAGCATTGATTCCCGGCCAATACAATTTTTGTCGAATCATTGCTTTTGACTTTGAAAATGCCTTGATGGCTTTCTGGATTACATTGAGAATTATCTGTCTTTGAGCAGAGGCACTATGAGTTTATTTTCAAAAAAACTAGACCATCATCTACGGTAATGTCATGTTTTCTGGGGCCAATAAATTCTGACATTTTCTGGACACTTATGTTTTGTAACTGGCCAACCTTCTGCGTTTAATCTAATTAGATTTTGCAAGGCTTGGTCATCTTTAGTGGCTTCTTGTAGTGCTACTCTACGATCATTAGATACAGGCAAATACTTGCTGATAGCATGGACTTCTACATCCATTTCGGGGTCTGAAGTTACTGGTTCTTTTAAATACGCTCTCGACAACGTGTCTGCGAGGAACATAAATTTTTTCCTGGAACGTAAGTAAAAAACTAGTTGATGCGCAGTAGCTTTAGGAGCAAAACGCTGCAGGCGCGATGTTGTCACATTGTTATCTTTTTTTAGGATTGATTCTATTTGTTTGTGGTCTGACTGGACTTCGATTACCTGACCATATATGAAATTCATGAAATTTCTCACAAGAGAACACTTTTTGCCAGTTATTCTTTTTCAATTTGAGCATATCTAACTTCTGCATCTGTCAAAGCTCGAGAAGCATAAGAAATTGGATGATTGTTTTGCATCAAAACAACAACCCAATCCGTCTTTAGAGGCATGGGTTTTTGAATGCAAAAAGGGTTTTGTGACGCATCATAAAAGCTTAGTAGGGGTGCGTTACACAGTTTAAGTTTGAGCTTAACAGTGCTTTGTCATGATTTGCTCCCAATGGAACTAAACGTTATCTTTAAGTAGATCACGTAAGTGTTTAGGTCGACTGACCCCATGTTAGGAATGAACTTGGCTAGGTATTTAACCATGCCCAGAAATCGCATTAGATCTTTTTTAGATTTGGGAGTTGGCATGTTTGTTATAGCCTTGATACGATTTTTCATTGGGTTTTGAGGCCATCCTCTGATATGACATGTCCAACATATTGAACTTCCCTTACTTTGAACTGAAACTTTGTTTCATTAAAACTTACATTGTTGGTTCTTCCCCTTTTCCCAAAAACCTCAAGCAAGATTTTATCATGTTCAGCTTCTGAACTTGCTGAAATTAACAAATCATCAAAAATGATGTGTACACCAGCAAAGTCACCAAAGATGTCTTCATTTGCTTTTTGAAACACCTCCGGCGCACTTGAAATACCAAATGGTAAAAGCTTGAACATATAGCGGCCCAAAAAATGTGCTGAATGTGCAAAGCTTAGAGCTTTCAGGGTCTATTTTTATTTGAAAAAAACCCCTCCTTGAGATCGAGGGCAGAAAAAACTGATTTTCCGGCCATTTTCATAGCTATATCTTCAGCAGTTGGTAACATATGATGACATCTTTTTTTTGGCCTTTTTTAACTCAAAAGGATCTAGACATAACCTAAGTGACCCCATTTGGTTTTTCTACAATTTACCCAAAATTTTTCCACCCAGTCAGTAGCTGTCATCAACTTTTTCTATTTACCTTGATTTTCTTGCTTATCTAGTGCTTCTTTCACTCTGGGGGGGTTTATCATATTGGTATACGTCTAGGTGGATGTATTACACCCTCAGAATTAGGTTTTAATTCTATTTTTGTACTCTTTGGAAATTGACCTAATAACCCCTGAAAAAACATCTTTTTAAATTTTCCACAACTCATTCTTAGTTAGGTTAGTTGTGGATGGAAGGCTAGTTTTAACCACCACAATTTTAGGTGAAGGCTTTACACTCTCCACTACACACTTATGTGCTTTTTCATCACTTGACTGACATGCATTTATCTGCTGTGCGACAGTTTTCCCAAAACGAGAAATTAGTTTAGTTCTACACATGCTTTTAATCCTATAGGGCCTATAGGGGATGAATCTGTGTCTGCTACTACAAAACTTAAATTTTTCTGATTCTCTGTTGCTCTTTGAACAAACAAGCTCAATTTTTTCCTTTAGCTTAATTTTAAAGTTTCCATATGAAGAAGGACTATTTTAGTGTCTGTCACTTTGTCTGATAACCCTAGTTGGTCTATGAGTTTGGAAGGAATTACATTCACTTCTGTCCCCGTGTCTAGTTTAAACTTGATTTTCTTAGAGTGTACCTCCAATGATTGAGTCCAACATTGTTCAAGTGTTTTTTGACTCACTAACAATGATCCTACAAAAAACTATTTTTATTGTCAGAATTATTGTTGTTATTTTCTTCTTTAGAACTGCTGCAATACTTTACCACTTTTCTTTTTTGCACACTGATGCGAAATGATTTGACCCTTGGCAGTGGTACAAGTTTTTTTCCCTATGCTGGGCACTTGCCCCGAAGCATGGTTGTATCCACAGCGTCGAAAGTCAAATGTAGATTGGGAGACCCCGGATGTGGATTGACATCTGCTGTGCTGACCCCTCCTTGTTGACTCTGCTTGGGCCTGGACTGCTGGTTGATCTTGTTCTGCCACTGTTTCAGGTTTTGGTTTTCGTGTACCTCCTTTGTACGGCCTGTACTGACTTTATGGACCCCGCCTACTTCATGTAGTGTTTGTACTTGATTTTTACTAACTTCAGATGCGCGACACAGTTCGATACATCTAGCAAGTGATACTTTGATTCACTTAGTAATCTCTCTTGTAGTTGTTTGTTGCTAATTCCAAAGATTATTCTAGCCCTTAGAATGTTGTCATAGACATCTCCTAGTTCACAGGTTGCTGCACAGTTTTTTTAACTCAGTCCACGAACTCATCGAAGCTCATTCCCGGCTTTTGTGTGACGAGAAAAAAATTATGTAACTCAATTGCTAAGTTCTTTTTTGGTAGACAATATTCGTCAAACTTTTTTTAACAGTATTTTAATGTCACACTGTGGCGTCTGTTAATCCAAACGTATTGTAAACACGAACTGCTTCGAAAACCCAAAGAGATTCAGAAACATGTGACTTGAACCTTGTCTGGGTTGTCTTTATGACCGGCTGCTGTCATAAAAATGTCAAACATCTGCTTCCACTCAGTCCAAGATTTAGACAAGCAGATGCGCCATCTGGAGTATTGGTGGCTTTCTGAAATTCCTCCATGTAATATTCTATTAAACAAAAGTAATAGTCAAAGAATTTTAAACTTGCACGTCTTTTATTTACCACCATAACTGTTCAGACTGTACTGCGCAGGCGCTGTAGCCAAGGCACTGTGAGCTCGGCCGTGAGCCTAGCTCCGTGTGAACATCGAGCTGCCTAGAGCAGTCCAGAACAGGATGTTACATCCCTCTTTTCCTTCATTTAAGAATACAACATGAATTTACTATATCTAGATAATGACAAAATCTGACAGTTTTTCATGAGATTATTAAACCAAAACTGCACTTAGTTTTCTTCTCTAAAGTCTTTTTTGCAGTCAGTAATAGTGAAACAAATAAAATTAATGAAACACTAGATTAACATGATTAAACAAGGATTATGAAAATACTACATAAACAACAATTCAATATTTTTGGGGGAATGTCATTTGACAATTCTACCATAAAACTAAGAATGTTTTATTTGCTCTAGTTTCTTCTCTTTAAAGTCCTTAACATAGTTATAATATTTAGCCTTAAGGGCCTAGGGCCTACTTGCACTGAAAACACTTTGTCTAGAGTATAATCAAGTACCCCTATGATTATTAACAGCCTTAGGGGCTTTCAATTTCACTGAAAACACTTATCACTCTTGAATCAGGATTGATTAATTATAGCCTTATGGGCAAACAAGTAAGTATTGATGAGTTGCACTCACTTCATCACAAAGTCCTTTGAGTGTGATGGCAGTTTTACTTCCCTTCTTGGTCTTCTCTGAGGAGTCAGCATCGGACCTGTAGACTTACTGCTCCCAGGGTCTGGATCTCGCTGTTGAGTTGGGCTTGTAGTCTCGGCCGGTTCGCTTACTGGTTCAGGAGGTGTGTTTTGTTGATGGAACCTCTTCACATGGGTTGTGTTCCTCCTGTATCTTGCTCCCTCTGGTGTTTGGACTACAACAGAGTTCCCTGTTTTCTCTGTAACCCTTACTGGCTCTGGATTGAATGGAGTTGTAAGTTTGTCTTGTCTGGCTTGTTTGAGTAGAACTTGATCTCCCACCTGCACGTCGCTGTCTCTTGCAAGTCGTTTCTCATCTGCATAACGTTTTCCCCATTCCTTCTTCTCCCTGTCGCGATCTCTTACTTCTTCGTCATTTAGGATTTCTGCGTTAAGGTCTGGTAGTTTAGTTCGAATCTTTCTGTTATACAGTAGCTCAGCTGGAGATTTGTTTGTCGTGCTATGTGGTGTCGACGGTACATGATTAGAAACTTGTTTAGTTCTTCCTTCCAATCCTTTCCCATAGCATGGGCTATCTTCAGACGCTTTACTTGTAACGACATGGACATGTCGTCACTGTTTAAATGATTCAAAAAAGGCGCCGAGCGCACCCCACCAAAGAACGAAAAGTTCAGACGGCGGTGGTGACTTCTGGACAATATCAATCCGCGCTCGTTTCTAGTATGACTGTCAAACTGTTACATCGCCCCGCTCCGAAAACACATTCTTGTTTGTCGTATTTTTTGTGTCATTTTTAATCTTCGTGTTATTTTGATTCCACATGAGGTAAGAGCACTGTTTATCTGTATGTGTTATTGCATGTCAGTGTTTGTAAGTAACATCTGATCAGACTGAACTAGTGTAATACAAATAAGCAATCATGCAAACCGGCTAGGCCTACGTCGGCCTTTGTTTACATCTGCAAATGGTGCAGGAGGCAAGTGGAGATGTTCAATGCATACCACACTAAAGCCATCAAATTGATCAGGTACATTATATTTATTTTTCTTATGTATGTATGTGAAAACATAAACATGTCGCTATTTTTCTTCGAAAACCTTTTTGCTATTTTCATTTGTTTTTTTTTTGTAACCAAAGTCGCTATTTTTCATATTTAAGGTTGGGGGAAAAACCTTTAAACTTTTGGCACGCCCAAATTTTTACACTCCTTCACGAAAATAACTACCAACGCACTTGCGCTGGGCCCAGGGGAAGAAACTGTAACTAGCAGACGACTCGCCTGCGCATAGGGGTTCACTACACCCCCACCCTCAGAGGCGACCCTATAAATTGCCGGCTAAGGGGTGGCTGGGTCTTCAGTTCAGCGGAGAAAATTTTGCCGCGCAAGGTTTTTTTTTTCCTGTTCTCAAGGAAACTCCCCCCCACAGATTCAGGGTAAAAAAATGGGCTTCTCCGCGGGCTCCGGGGCCCTTGGGTGCCTTTTTCCCGCATCCTAACCCCCTTGACTGGTCCCCGGCAATTTCCCCTATGCCCAATTTAAGGGGCCCAACCTTAGGGGAACCCTTTCCTTTTCGCGTGGAAATTTTAAAACCCGAAAAATTTCGTTTTACTGCCTGAATTTAGCTATGGATTGCTGTTCTGAAAAAAACGACTAAGTCCCCTTTCTTTTTGGTCATTTTTTTTTTCCGATCCCGGGGTTTCTTAGAAAAATTTTTTATCAAAACCAATTTACAATCTGAAACAAAAACCCCGGAAAAAAAAGGGAAAAACCAAAATTTTATTTTTTTAAATTTTGTTTTGTTTTTTTTATTGCCAATTTTTTTACTTTTTTCCTATGGAAACTAAGACTTTTATTTTATTTGGGGTCTTTCCTCGGGTGGTTTTTTTTTGGGGCCCCCTCCCAATATGTATCTTTATAAAAAGTTTTTTTTTATGTTAACTCATTTATGATTCCATTTCGAAAACCCCAAAACCTTTTGGGGAGCAGCAGTTATCATATTGTAATATCCCTGCTTCTTTGCATTGAAAAAATTTAAAAACATTTTTCTTTTAAAATATTTCTTGGGGGGTTTTACTAGGGTTTGCCCCTTGTTCAAGGGAAGGTAAAAATTTTACACCCCTAGACAAATTTTCACATACACACACAAGCCAAACACACCACCTTACACATACACACCCACACTTACAACCCCAAGGGGGGGTTTTGGGACCAAAAGGGGACCCACGGGTCGCCGCAGGGGATCATTTCCCGAAAAAGGGGTACACCAAAAGGGGAGTGGGGCAAAAAGCCCACCCCCGGGGGCGGGCCCCAGGAGCACATTTTCCCGAAACAGGGGTTTCCCGCGGGGAGTGGTGAAAAAGCCGACCCACGGGTCCCCCGCAGGAGCAACATTACCCAAACCCGGGGCACAAGGGTAGGGGTACCAAAAGGCCCCACCCACGGGGCGCCGCAGGGGGGTATCATTTATCCGAAAAAAGGGGGGGAAAACAAGGGTAGTGGTGCAACAGCCACCCACGGTCGCCCCAGGAAACATCTTACCCGAAACGGGGTTTCACAAGGGAGTGGTACAACAGCCGACCCACGGGGCGCCGCAGGAGTAATCATTATCCGAAAAAAAAGGGGTACACAAGGGAGTGGGGTCAACAGTCCGACCCCCCGGGGGCGCCGCGGAGCACCCTTAACCCCAAAAAAGGGGGACAAAGGGGATGGGGAACAGCCGACCCACGGGTCGCCGGGGAGGGGGCTCATTTTCCTGAAACAGGGGTACACAAGGGGGAAGGGGAAAAAAAAGCCGACCCACGGGCCCCCCGCGGATTTTCATTATCCGAAAAAAGGGGGACAAAAAAAGGTAGTGGTTCAACAGCCGGCCCCCGGGTCGCCGCAGGAGAAACCCTTACCCGAAAACAGGGGGGACCCAAGGGGGGGGGTCAAAAAAGCCGACCCACGGGTTTGCCGCAGGAGAACCCCTTCCGAAAAAACAGGGGGCAAATATTGGACACACCGACCCAAAAGGGGGCGCCCAAATATCAACCGAAAAAAGGGGAAAAACCCGGGTGTTTTGCCCAGGGCCCCGGGGCCCCAAAAAAATTAAAATTACCCGAAAACCCCGGGGGCCCGGGAGGGGTTTGGGGAAAAGGGAAAGGGGGGGCGCCCCCAAAGGCTTTATTCCCTGAAACATTTACACAAGGGGGTTAAAGGTAAAAAACTAAAAGCCGGCCCAGGCGCCCCCAGGGGTTTTATCGGAAATTATGGAAACAAAGGGTCCGGGTGTGGTTTTCCAAAACACCCGGCCCAAAAGGGTCGCCGGGGGTTAAAAAAAATTTTCCCAAAAGGGGAAAAAACAAAAGGTTTTTTGGGAAAAACAGCCGCCTTTGGTTTCTTTTGCAGGAGAAACTGGTGCGGGAAAACACAAGGGGATTTTTTCCACCCGTCAAGTATTTCAGTCCTAAATTTTTTAAGAACCAATTGGGGGGGTTAAAAAAAATGTGTGTTTTCCCCCGTTTTCCCCTTTGGGCCCAATTTTTCCAATAAAATATTCCCCCCTTGGCCCCTGCCGGGGTTTAAAGGGAAAAGGGTTGAAAAACTAAAAAAAACTGTTTGTCAAAAAAAATCCCCCTTTACGGGGGGCTTTTAAGAAAAAGGGCCCCTAAGGAATTTTTGGTTTGGGAAATTTTTACCTTCCCCATTGGGGAAGGGAAAAAAATTTCCCTTCCCTTTCGAAGGAGGGCCGTTTCAAAAAATTTTGAACCAGGGAACCCCATTCCCGGCGGGAACATCCACCCTTTAAAAAAGGTATTTTTTGTTTGACCTTTTCCCCAAAATTAAAATTTCGAAGATTTCTGGGGGAATCCGCCTTTGGCGAAAAGTTTTCCCCCCGGGGCAGGGGCACCTTTTTTAAAAAAAAAAAGGGGGGGTTTTTCCCCTGGTTTCTTGGCTTGCTTTTTGAAGGGTTTGGGATTTTTAAAACAAAAAGGCAAAACCTGGGTGTTTAATTTTTCTTTCGGCCTGGCCATTCTGGGGGGAAATTTTTTTCAAACTTGGTTTCAATTAAAGTCTTCCGGTTTTTTTTTTTGTTCCCTGTTTTTTCTTGGATTTTGGTATTTTATTAAACTTTTTTTCCGCAGAAAACCTTTTTTTACTTTTTTTTAACTCATTTCCCTTTTTTATTTTAATTTAGATCGTATTTCCCCCCCGAAGTGTTTTTCGAAATTTTTACGGGGCAAACCGACCCACGGGTCGCCGCAGGAGTATCATTATCCGAAAACAGGGGTACACTAGGGTAGTGGTGCAACAGCCGACCCACGGTCGCCGCAGGAGCATCTTTACCGAACAGGGTACACAGGGTAGGGTGAACAGCCGACCCACGGGTCGCCGCACTAGCGCAAGGAAATAAAAAGATTAAATTACCGAAACAGGGTACACAAGGGTGGTGGTACAACAGCCGACCTACGGGTCGCCGCAGGAGTACCACTGCTCGAAAACACAGGGTCATACTTACACACACACGACACATACACGATACTTTCACTCTACACCATACCGAACCGAACTTGGGGATTAGATTCTTGTGGTGGTTTCCTCCCGATGATCCTCGTTGCTATTTTCCAAGTAAAATATCTCCCCTAGACACATGCCAGGGGGTCAAGGGACGGGGTTCGCTACATACTAACGATCTGTTCTGTCGCTCCACCTGGCCGTTGGCTTGCGGCCATAATGGAGTTGTGTTATGAAGTTCTATTCCTAACTCATTGAAGTAGGATTTCAATTCCTTGCTGATCAGTTGAGGACCGTTGTCACAATGGATGTAGACAGGATTCCCATGTCTGGCGAACATCACATCTAAAACAGGTATGAGTTTCTCCGTTGTGATCTTCCTCATAATCTCAATTTCGAAGAATTATCTGTAGTAATCAACTGCTACGAATATGTACTCCCCGGTGGGCAGAGGACCTAGAAAATCAATCGCTAGATGTTCCCATGGTTTTCTCTGGCAGTTGCGTTCTTATGACCGGTTCTGGAGGATCGAATTTAGAACGATTTGGCATCCATGGCATGTTTTCACATGGTTTTCTACGTCTCTGTCCATCTGGGGCCACCAGACTTTTGTTCTCAATCGTTGTTTCAATTGAAGTCATTCCAGGATGTCCCTCGTGACTTATGTCAAGGGCTCGCTGTCTTAGCGATTTAGGTATTATCAAACGTGTTCCGCGTAGGACAATTTTCCCCACGTTGCATAACTCATCCTGAATGAGTCGGTATGATCGGTTAGTATCGTCCCATTTCCCCGACTGAATGCTGTTGCGAACGTCTGTCAGTTCTTGGTCCCTCTCTGAAGCTCGTTCCACTTCACGTGCTGACATGGCTCTCGGCGTAGACTCGCTGACTACCCAGCGCACGTAATCATTTATCTCTTCGACAGTATCCTTGGAGTCTCCAGATCCTTGTACCAACCTTGATAATGAATCAGCAATGTTAGTCTTGCCCGGTTTGTATACAACCTTGTATTTGTAGGGTTGCATGCGTAGTACCCAACGGCCAATTCTAGCGCTCGGCTTTGACCTTGGTGAGCCACTCCCTTCTCCTGGCTTGTGATCAGTAATCAGGTCAAATGTTATACCATATATGTACAAGTGAAACCTCTCACAGGCATAGATAAGCCCTAGTGCTTCTCGCTCGGTTTGGGAATATCTACGTTCAACTGCAGATAGGGTTTCTACTGGCGTAACATATCACACGAGGACCCTCTGCTTGAGGACTGGACTAGTACAGCTCCCAGACCGTAAGGACTCGCGTCTGATATTACTGTCGTTTTTGCATTTTTGTCGTAGAAACCCAATGTCTCTGCTTTAGTCAAGTATGTTTGCAGAGTTTTGAAAGCTACCTCTTGTTCCGTTCCCCAGGAAAATTTTTCAGAACTGCGTGTTAGCTTCCTGAGTGGTTCCGAGATTGTTGATAAATCCGGAATGAATTTTGCACTGAAGTTTACAAGCCCCAGAAAGCTACGTACCTCCTCTGCTGTTTCTGGCCTCCTGAAGTTCTGCACTGCTTCAATGCTACTTTCTGTTGGCCGGACCCCTTTTTTTGAGATGTGGTGTCCTACGAAGGCGATTTCGCTGACTCGGAGTTGACATTTCTCTCGATTCAGCGTCAGTCCTTTTCCATGGATGGTTTTTAGTGCACCTCTCAGTCTGTTGTCATGTTCTTCTTGCGTTTTGCCGTGGACAACAATGTCATCTTGAAAATTCTCTACCCTTCGCACCCCTGGAGAGCTTGTTGTATAATTCTCTGGAACATTTCCGGAGCACAGGACACCCCAAATACTAACCTCTTAAAACCTAAATAGGCCTACATGGGTAGCAAAGGTTGTAATCTCCCTTGACTCAGGACAAAGTTCCACCTGGTGGTAAGCCCACTTTATGTCAAGCTTACTGAAAAACTTACTCTCACTTAGATTTTGGATAATTTCATCAGTGGTAGGGATTGGATGGCGTTCCCTAATCACTGCTTCATTGGCACGTCTCATATCTAAGCATAGCCTAATATCGCCATCTGGCTTAGGTCGCACAACTAGAGGAGACACCCATGGTGTTGGTCCTTCTACCCTCTCAATAATATCTAGTTTGAGAAGTTCCTCCAACTTATTTTTCACCTTATCCCTCAATTGATATGGGACCCGGTGAGCAGGTAGTGCTACCGGTTTGACAGATTTGTCTATTGGTATTTGTAACTGAAAGTACATACATAATTAACATTGAGGGCTTATCTAGTTTAAGGGAACTTTTAACTATTAGAGATGTGCAAGAAATACAACTTTGATATTTTGCTGATCTAGAAGGCGCACAGAGGACCAACAAAAAGCAGACCAAAGATTTGACATGAAGGTGTCCCATGACAATTCCTTATGACAAATTGGAAGTGCAATATTTTTCCCCGATCGCAATAACAAATCACTGTATTAAAACTCTTTTAATGTAAGCCTAACAAGGCTGAAGAAAGACGAAGAAGAAGAATCGCGACAACAAATCACACACATTCACTGTATGAATAACTTTAATCGTTTTCCTCACATGGCTGAAGAAAACGGGTATTTTTCTTGAACGCAAATACAAACGTTGTTCGGAATCAGCCTTGTTGAATCTGGCGTTGATTCACGGATGTTTGCTCTGTCTATACCATTGATTGTTATTTTTAATAATAAAAATATCGATCTTTGGTTGGTTATTGCTCTCTCGTCCATTGCGTCGAGGCCTACAAGTTTGACATGGACGCTTTGATTAATAGTCCCCTACTAAAAAGCAGTTATGTGACTTTGTAGGTAGATTCTTAATGCGGACTTTTGTATTTATTTATCGTAGGCCTAACTAGGCTGAAAAAAGAAGAAGAGAAGAATATCGCGATAACTTATGACATAGAATCACTGTATGAGACACTTTTATCCAACGCAAACTTGGCTGAAGAAATCGGGTATTTTTTCCGATTGCTATAACAAATCACAAATAAAATAATCTCACTGTATACAAACCTTTATCGAAGGCCTCTTTAGGCTGAAGAAAGAAGAAGGAGAAGAATCGCGACAACAAATCACATAATTTTACTGTATGAAACACTTTAATCGTTGGCCTCACTTGGCTGAAGAAAACGTGTATTTTACTTGAACGCAAATACAAAAGTTGTTCTGAATCAGCCTTGTTGATTCCGGCGTTGATCCATTGATGTTTGCTCTGTCTATACCATTGATTGTTATATTTCCTAATAAAAATATCGATTTTTGGTTGGTTATTGCTCACTCGTCCATTGCGTCGAAGCCTACAAGGTTGGCTTGGACGCTTTGATTTATTGTCCCCTACTTAAAATCAGTTATGTGACTAAGTGGGTAGACTCTAAATGCGGATTTTTGTATTTATTTATCGTAGGCCTTACTAGGCTGAAAAAAGAAGAGAACTAACTAATGACATAGAATCACTAATGAGAACACTTTTATCCAAGGCCAACTTGGCTGAAGAAAACGGGTATTTTTCCCGATTGCTATAATAAATGACATATAACTTACTGTATAAAAACCTTTAACGAAGGCTTATCTAGGCTGAAGAAAGAAGAAGAGACATTGATTGTTTTTTTTCCTAATAAAAATAACGATCGTTGGTTGGTTATCGCTCGCTCTTCCATTGCGTCGAGGCCTACAAGGTTGGCATGGACGCTTTTGATTAGATTCTTAATGCGGACTTTTGTATTTATTTATCGTAGGCCTAACTAGGCTGAAACAAGAAGCAGAGAAGAATATCGCGATAACTATTGACATAGAATCTCTGTATTAAACACTTTTATATAAGGCGAACATGGCTGAAGAAAACGTGTATTTTTCCCGATTGCTATGACAAATCACAAATAACTCACTGTATACAAACCTTTATCGAAAACCTCTTTAGCTGAAATAAGAAGAAGAAGGAGAAGAATCGCGACAACAAATCACATACTTTTACTGTATGAAATATTCTAACGTTGGCCTCACTTGGCTGAAGAAAACGGTATTTTTCTTGAACGCAAATACAAAAGTTGTTCTGATTCAGCCTTGTTAATTCCGGCGTTGATCCACGGATGTTTCGCTCTGTCCATACCATTGATTGCTATATTTTCCTAATAAAAATGTCGATCTTTGGTTGGTTATCGCTCACCTCGTCCATTGCGTCGTGGTCTTACAAGGTTGGCTTAGACGCTTTGATTTATTGTCCCCTACTAAAAGGCAGTTATGTGACTGAGTGGGTAGTCTTTTAATGCGGATTTTTATTTTTATTTATCGTAGGCCTAACTAGGCTGAAAAAAGAAGAAGAGAAGAATCGCGATAACTAATGACAGAATCATTGTATGAGACACTTTTATCTAAGGCCAACTTGGCTGAAGAAAACGGGAATTTTTTCCGATTGCTATAAGAAATCACGTATTATAACTCACTGTATTAAAACCTTTAATGATGGCTTATTTAAGCTGAAGAAAGAAGAAGGAGAAGAATCGCGACAACAAATCACATACTTTTACTGTATGATACATTTTAATCGTTGGCCTCACTTGGCTGACGAAAACAGGTATTTTTCTTGAACGCAAATACAAAAGTTGTTCTAAATCAGCCTTGTTGATTCCGGCGTTGATCCACGGATGTTTGCTGTGTCTATACCATTGATTGTTATATTTCCTAATAAAACTTTTATCGTTGGCCTTACTTGTCTGAAGAAAACGGGTATTTTTCTTAAACGCGATTATTAATCATATTTAACTCACTGTATAAAACACTTATTGTAGCCTAAATGAGCTGTATAACAACGGTACTTTACCCGATCGCGATATCAAATCACATACAAACAAACTTAACAAATCAATTTTATTGTTAGCTTCACTTGCCTTAGGAAAACGGGTACTTTTCTCGGTCGCAATAAAACATTACATAAACTCACTGTATAAATCGCTTTTATCGGGGGGGACATGAAAGGAGCCTCCACGAAGATTGTTAGATTATGAAATCGATACAATCGGGCGTCCCCTGGAAACGACAACTATGTCGGCTAATCCTTTTAAAATTAGAGTACAGCACAGGTTTGGAGTTTATCAATGCCAAAACTTGTAACAATATCAATAATTAACATTGAGGGCTTATCTAGTTTAAGGAATTTTTACTATTAGAGATGTGCAAGAAATACAACTTTGATATTTTGCTGATCTAGAAGACGCACAGAGGACCAACAAAAAGTAGACCAAAGATTCGACATTAAGGTGTCCATGACAATTCCTTATGACAAATATGGAAGTGCAATATTTTACTTACTAGGCTAAAAAAGAAGAAGAGAAGAATATCACGATAACTTATGACATAGAATCTCTGTATTAAGACACTTTTATCAAAGGCGAACATGGCTGAAGAAAACGGGTATTTTTCCCGATTGCTATAACAAATCACAAATAACTCACTGTATACAAACCTTTAACGAAGGCCTCTTTAGGCTGAAGAAAGAAGAAGGAGAAGAATCGCGACAACAAATCACATACTTTTACTGTATGAAACATTCTAATCGTTGGCCTCACTTGGCTGAAGAAAACGGGAATTTTTTCCGATTGCTATAAGAAATCACATATTATAACTCACTGTATTAAAACCTTTAATGATGGCTTATTTAAGCTGAAGAAAGAAGAAGGAGAAGAATCGCGACAACAAATCACATACTTTTACTGTATGAAACATTTTAATCGTTGGCCTCACTTGGCTGAAGCAAAACGGGTAATTTTTCTTGAACGCAAATACAAAGTTGTTTTAAATCAGCCTTGTTGATTCCGGCGTTGATCCACGTATGTTTGCTGTGTCTATACCATTGATTGTTATATTTTCTAATACAGATATCGATCATTGGTTGGTTATCGCTCACATCGTCCATTGCGTCAGGTCCTACAAGGTTGGCTTGGACGCTTTGATTTATTGTCCCCTACTTAAAAATCAGTTATGTGATTAAGTGGGTAGACTCTTAATGCGGATTTTGTTTTATTTATCGAAGGCCGGCTGGTCACTGATTGTACTAAATTTTCAGTGTCCTAAAAAGGCAGTGTCCTAAAAACACACTGTCCTAAACTGCTTTACCGAGTGAAGAAATAGCTCATTAGCTTACTGTGTTCTTCTGCTGATACTGTACCAGGTGAGAGGTGGGGATAAGACACTCCCCTTTAGCAATTGTATTACCCAAGTCAAAAACATGGTTTTAGGACAGTGAGACCACACTTCATTTTTAGGACACTGCAAATTTGGTTCAGATTTTTAACGAAAAGTTTCGTAAAACAAAGCAAGTACTTAGGCCATTTCATTTTTAGGACAGTGTTAATTAAGTACACTGTGATTTTGGTACAATATATTTTTAGTACACTGTAAATTTGTTACAGATCATTTTAAGACGATTCCATTTTTTTTTTCTATAACCAAAGTGCTTGTCTTAAATCAGCGTAAAGGCCTATTCGGACCCGAAATTTTATATTATGGACATTCCAGGGCAATTTTGAGTTTTCACTAGGGAAAGCAAAATTTGGATAATTCTTTTGCCGACGAAGGAATTTTTTGTTATTTTTTTCCTCGGGTGCGCGTGCTGGGGCATGCCTAGGCTACGGTACAATACCAAAATTTTGGACATTCCGCCACTTTGGCCTATCTGTTTTGGTCATAGGTTCGGTACACTATGGCCAAATTGTTTTGATTTCGAGCTGGGGGGGCGGACCGAACAAGTCGGTGGGCCGGGTCCAAGGCTAGGGCCTGGATCTGTCAAAATTAAAACCTGGCCAAAACTTTTTTGAAATTTCTCAAAAAAGTGGTTGATTTTTGGGAAATCCAAAAAACATTTGTTTTCTCTATATCTCGAGCAGTTCTTGTACGATCCGGGCCCTCTTGGCTCTGCGGAACCGGACGGGCGAGGCGGAAATTTTGACGCCCAAGAAAAGTGTACCGAAAAGTTGGGCGTCCCGGAAAATTCTCAAAAGTCGGAAAATGGTCCGATTTCCATTTTGTTTTCTCCAAAATGTTTGGACAGCAGATGCGAGTAGAAAAAGTCCCGGAAAAACGTACCGGGAGAATATTCATCCGAAAATTTGGAAAAATATCGATAACATGGCGGAACGAAATTCTGGGGGGGGGAACATTTGTGCGTGTTTTGAAAAACTCGGCGTCATGGAAAATTCGAGAATCGTGATATTTGTATATTATGTGTATATAATATGTGGCAGTACTTGGTCAGTTTTAATTTTAGGACATTGAAAATTTAGTACATTGTACGTGATTTTGGTACAGTTTATTTTTAGTGCACTGTAATTTTGGTACATATAGTTTCTCGAAAAGTTTCATAGATTCATAGGAATAACTTAAGCCATTTCTTGTTTAGGACAGTGAAAATTTATTACACTGTTTTTTTGGGACAAATTTTTTTAGTACACTTTAAATTAAGTACAGATCGTTTTTAAGAAAAGTTTCATAGAATCACAGCTAGTACTTGCTATGACAACACTGCTTCTAAAGCAGGGAAACTAGGATGGACCATACAGAGGTAACGAGAGTATCCGTGAACCAAATACTCAACACGTGAGTGAAAATTTAGTACACTGTGATTTTTGGACAGTTTTTTAGTACACTGTAAATTTGGTACACATCGTTTTCACGAAACGTTTCATAGATTTACAGCAAGTACTTAAGGTAGCTCAAGCGAATGTAATCTCTAGTTTTTGAGAGATTTATGAGATTCCATATATCGCTCAAAATAAACAAATAACGGACAATTAAATAAAACACACTTTGTTTACGTATTTAAAATGAATGAAGCCGAAATGAAGCTCACTTTTAAAACAAAATAGACACATCCCAGCAAACATTTGTGCGGTGTCCCGCACGTTTCCCGAAGTCTGTGTCGTAATGCCTCTAGTGCGGGACCCGTACGGGCAGCCCGTGCGGGCCCCGTACGGAAGTGTCCTATGGGCCACGACCGGGTCCCGTACGGGACATCCCGCACTCGTCCCAGTGTGTCCCGAAGTCGTCCCAAACGTTTCCGCGCGCTCATGCCCGCGACCTACCCTTGATGGTCCCGGACGGGTCCCATAGTCTGCCCGCTAGTTTCCCGCATGGGTCCCGTCCGGGTCCCGTCCGGGTCCCGCACGGGTCCCGCACGGGTCCCGCACGGGTCCCGCACTCGTCCCAGTGTTTCCCGTGCATTGCTTCTAGCGCCATCTAGTAGACACTCAAAGAAGTCAACAGATAAAACGGGCCAAAATTTTAAAATTGAATTATTTTATACGCGATGCCACTTTCTCAATTTTACATTAAATGTGAAGGGGAAATAAGTACATAGAATATAGACAAGAATTATCAGACATTTAAATTTTATTGACTACAGCCGAACTCGAACCCGCAATGCCTTCTTCCGGAGTCAGACGCTCTATCCACTCGGCTACAGCACCTATATACTGTTTGTGGCGCGTTAGATGGCTTATGAAAGGGAGCACGCTTGCGTGGATTGCGGAACACAACATTGCAGTGCAACTATTGTGATATTGAAAATGTGTTTTGGTGTTTATTAAACATGATACTATTATATATTTTTTTAAATCCTTGCTATCCTCTTCGATTATTAGGCTTTAACAATACTCGATCATTAAATCTTATGCTGGCTGGATATATTGCATTGGACGAACGGTAGGCCAAGAACAGATAATTGTTTCTTATATCTTATAACCAATCGAATGCGATCAATTATCCCCCCTCGACGTCCGCGGTGGCACATACAATTAGGGCGCTCATCGAGTACGTGGGTTTGAATCCCGAATAAGGCATATTTTTTTGTGATCGTCCTTTATCGTCATATTATCACCACTTATCAACTCGAATAGCCTTAGTGCATAAAAGCGTTAAGCAATACAAATCATCATACATATTTTAATACTAGTTACAATAAAAAATTATTTCAGTTAAATTATCATTTAACATGTATGTTCTTTGTTATGTCTATAGCATATTTTGATTCTACAACATTTAGTTTATTTATTAATTAATTTTGTTTATACAAAATTAGGTTTACGTGTATTTAGTTGTAACGAAGGGATATCACGCATAATTTGCTATGAGGCTATCGTATGCACTCTCTGATTCTCTTCAACATATTTTTAAGATTAATTTGTACTTAATTTTTTAGAAATTAATAAAAAGAAAGAAAGAAAGAAAGGAAAAAATTATTAAAAAAAGAAAAACGCAAAAGAAATAAAAACAGATTTATTAGACGATCCAACTCAAAAGAATATGAGGTTTCAAAAATCAGGAACAGCAAATCAGGGAGTAATCAAACTTTCGCGAAACGACCGAACGCGAATCTTCATTCTTGTTTTCAAATCTTGATAATAATATAGTACAAAAGATCTTGACTCTAATATTTAGACATATAATTATTAGGAATTGTATAGGCTAAGTCAAAACTGATCACAGCAATGATACAGGACACCTAACTCAAGTTGCGAGCTTCACCAGTGGCCGGCCACCAGACAACATACCTTCACAACTTAACTAAGACTTAATACGATTTACTCGTCTGAAATCAATTGATTATAAAACTTTTAAACTTTTAAATTGATTATATTTATTTATTTAATTAACGTCTATATAGGCCTATCCTATATTCAGTTATAAAAAACGATTTGCAATGAAATAGAACTAAAAGAATAAATCAACGGAAGTATTCAACATCAATCTATACACACGTATTGTTTTAATATAATTACTCCACATTTTGGGTTATCCCTTTAGTTTCCCTCGCGGGACCCGTGCGGGTCGTCCCATAGCTTTCCCGAAAGGGTTACCCCTGAAGTTTCCCTCGCGGGACCCGTGCGGGTTGTCCCGTAGTTTTTCCCGAAAGGGGTGTCCCTTAAGTTTCCCTCGCGGGACCCGTGCGGGTTGTCCCGTAGTTCTCCCAGATAGAAATGTCCCTAACATGTCCCTAACATGTCCCGCGCGGGAGCCGTGCGGGTTGTCCCGTAGCTGTCCCTAACCCACAATTTACCCGCACTTCCCTTGGTTGTCCCGCACGGGGCCCAGAGTCTCATGTTTGCTGGGATAACAGGATTTTTTTATTGTTTATTATTCACAGGCTGTGATTTGACTAGTGTATTTTTGTTTTTTCTAATAAATAATAAAACACGGTTTGTGCATCAAATAAAGACAAAATTGTGTTTCTGAACGCTTTTTAAATAAAATAAATATTATTGGTGTTTAGTTTTTATTTAATTAGATGCATATTAAAGGTATTAACTACCAACAAAAGATCTGGCATTACTGTAATCACAGTGTCTCGCGGGCCCCTACAACAAGCTGCAGGCCTAGGCCAACGATATTCATGAGAACTGCCAATTCGTTTTTGTATCATCCCAAAATAATTAGAAATGAAATATGTATGATATTTTTGTAGCATTTTTTTAAATTAAAGAAACTTGGCAGAATATTTAAAAGAGAAAAACGGCATTTTTTCCCCAAATTACAAACGTTTAAAATTATTTGAACCCAGCCGCCCCAAAATAGTCGCGGCAGCTGCATCGTATCTCTCTAAGCGGCCGGCAGCCCAGTACACTTTGGCTCAGCATAGCGCGTCCGCTAGCAGCGAGAGGTACCCGGGTTAAACCCCCGCTCGCTATTTTTTTACTTTTTATTTTTATAAAAAAATTATTTTTTTACGTATTATCTGAAATCATTTTTTTTACTGAAATTTTTTTAGTGCAATTTACTCTAAAAAGAAAATTTTTACCCATCTGATTTGCTGTGGGAGCTTTCACTTATGATATGACAAACCGACTTTTATACGGCCCGTTACCCGACCCTCCAATTACCCGCGGGTTTACCAGGGTAGAAACACAAAAAATCGAGTGGGTGGGGGTCTAATATCTCTAAAAAGCGCTCATCAAAATTATCGTAATAGCCAGTGTAATGTTCCATTAAATAATGACATTGATGAAGTGGTAATTTACAAACACGTAAGGGAAAACTGTTTTACATAATGGGAAAAGGCCAACTGGCTAGTTGTATATAAAAAGAAGAAAATCATTGTTCCCTGTTCTTGATCTCTTATATCTAGTCACAAAAGCTAGTCAAGGTCACGATGCGTTGCGTGTTTGGTTCGGGGGGGGGGGGGGGGTGGAGATCGGTAGGCACTGGTGTCAACAGATAAACTGGCTTTCAAACAAGATAAGGAAAATTATATTTTACAATTTTGGGATCGTGCATCTCATTCTCCCCTACTCCCCTCTCCACAACACTGCAATTACATAATAGACATCAATAATTTATTTTGTATTGGGCAGGGGTCTGTCTTTTCTAACATCCTTTTCCTACCAAATGCAATTTTTGTTTAAATATAAAAGCGATAAAATATGTAATTAATAATTAATTGCAATTCAGGCTGCCTGTAAAAACAAGTACCTATTTTTTCTATTTAAATTTTTATACCCTTCGTAGCAAATTACATTTGAAAAACTCCCTCCCAAAAGTGCTAAGGCTCTAAGCCAATAAGATCAGAGTTAAGTTTTCAGGGTTGCCAAGTCAAATCGTCAGGTTGCACTTCGGTGCTAAACTTCAAATTGGGTTTGGAACGTACTATTTTCTTTTTCTTATATCATTCGGAATTTAATATTCTTTAAAAAAAAAGTTTTTTTAAAAAAAATTTTTCACAAGAATTTATTTGAAATCATAAATAAAGGTCGAAAAGTGTATGTATTTCCATGTTCCCCCGCTATGGATAGGGCGCCTTCAAAAAATTTTGACCTAATATACGTAAAGTAGTTCAGGAAGCCTACTTTTTTTTTTGCATTATTTGTATTAGGTATTTCTGTTAATATGCCAAATTTTTAAATTTTTTTATTCACGTCGAAATACGCTTAGCTACCCTAAGCTTTTCTGTTGAGGACAGGACAATTTAGTAGCTGTAATTTTGGGCAGTTTTTTTTTTACACTTAAAATTTTTAAACAGATCGTTTTTCGGAAAGTATCATAGACTCCCCAGAAAAATACTAAAATCAAACGGATTAAAGGAAAATACAAGAACAATTAGGGGGGTTTTGGGTAGAGGGGTGAATTTTGGATTTTAACTCAACAACATTATAAGAAAATTGCCTCGAGGGGCCATAAAAAAAACCCTCCGGTTAAGGGGTGGAAGGGGGTGAAAAAATGGGGTTTTTCAAATATAAAAAAATTTAAAAACAAATAAATTTGATCCTAAGTTTCAAAATTATTACATATTGTAGATAAAAAATCCAAAAATTTTAAAAAAAAAAAAATTATTACCATATATGTATAAAAACCAATTTTGAAACCCCCTTTTTCTTTTTTTTAAAAAATTTTTCCCATTGCGGGGGGATTAACCTTTAA